>CAJNIZ010047405.1:0-36310 GCA_905231905.1 Symbiodinium pilosum | reverse complement strand
CGAATAAGCCAAAGCCAGCCAAGCCTGAGCCATTACTTTAAAAACCATCCAGGCTGTCAAGGCTGCCATGCAACAGCGGGAAATTGCTCCACTTAACTGCCTCAGACGAAAATTTAGGTTTTGCGTTGGGGGACGGTCTGGGCCAAAGGGCCCTGTCACAGTTTTACTCCGCTCCGGGTCATGTGAGCTGCCCGCCATCGTCATATTTTGATTCCTGAAATAGCATGGCTCTTGTCTGCGAGGCTCGAAAATGCTTTAGAGAAGGGTAGCGTCTGGTCTGGAAGGGCTTAGCGTCTCAGATGAAAATTTAGGTTTTGCGTCGGGGGACAAGCGGGCCGTTTCCGAACCGTTTCCCTCTTTTGGGGCCCGAAATGGCAAAGAGGAGTTGGAATTTCTGCTTGTGCGCCGTCGACCAAGAAAAGGTCGTTTCTAATTGGAAACGGGCCGTTTTCCGAACGGTTCCCCCCTGTTGGGGCCCGAAATGGCAAAAAGGGGCTGGAATTTCTGCTTGTGAAGAAGAGGTCGTTTCTAATTGGAAACGGGCCGTTTCTGAACCGTTTCCCCTTTTGGGGCCCGAACTAGCAAAACAGGGGTTGGAATTTCTGCTTGTGTGCCGTAGACCAAGAAACAGCCGTTTTTAATTGGAAACGGGCCGTTTCTGGACCGTCCCCTGTTTTGCCTGGCTCGAAAGCAGAAACGGTCCAGGAGATACCCGAAAAGGGTAGAAACGGTCTGGGAGAAGCCCCAGAAACCGTGCGAGAGGCTCAGAAATGGTTTGGGAGAGAAAACGCTCAGAAACAGTCCGGGAGGCTGGAAAACACTCGGAAACAGTCCGGCAGAGGCTTAAAAACGTTCAGAAATGGTCTGGGAGAGGCCGGAAAACCTTGAAAAAGCTTGCTCGGAAATGGTCCGGTTGAGGCTTGAAAACGTTCAGAAATGGTCCGGGAGAGGCCGGAAAACGCAGACGCTCAGAAACGGTCTGGGACGCCGGAAGACGCTCAGAAACCGTGCCGGAGAGGCAGAAATGGTCTGGGTTTAGGGTTTAGCCTCCAGGGCCTAGGCTTCTGGTTTTGAGGATTTAGGGTTTAGCCTCTGATCCCCTGGCGCGTCTGGTGCTGAGGGTTTAGGGTTTAGCCTTCAAGGCCTAGGATGGCCTTCAGGGGGCCTCGTCAGAGCAATTTCTATGGGGTTGAGTGTAATATAATATAGAGCGTGACAATAGTTTGGCGACCAAGCTTGGCGACCCTTTAGGGAACGCTCGGCAGGCTCTGCAGCTCAGCAGAGCCTGCCATGGTCTCGCTGCCGCTCGACGCGCCCACCCACCTACAGAATGAGAGGGGTGGTAGGCGGGTTTAGGGTTTAGGGTTTAAGGTTTAGGGGATGAAGTTCATATAGGGATTATGTCAGGGACTGTGCGATAATGGTGGCTGACTATGTATCTATCTATCTATGGATACGTAGGGCTTTACAGGGACGATCCTGAAGAGTGGGGGGAATGAGTATCGGCACTGTAATGCAGGCATGGAGCGTATATGAGGACAGTTAGAAGGATCCATTCCCGATGATACGGATTCTACTGTTTGAAGGTGCATACGGCAGGGGTCTCTTTTTGTGGAAACACCTATGCACTGCTAATTCACTCAGAGAAGGCTCAGATCCTCCCCTAGAAATTATTCAGACTTGTCAGATATCCATCCCGTTCTATGGAGGTTCTCAGAACAGGGGTGTCGGGGACTGCAGCGATGATTTTCGGATTATGTGCACTTTCCAGTAGGAAGTACATATCCCTCTCTTCCCCAAGAACCAGGGCTAAAAGCTTAAACTTTATTATAGAGACCCAAAAAGGAAGCCCAAAAAGGCTAAAGCAAATCCTTGTCGATGACTTACCCCAGCGTTATTACGTGGGTAGGCCACTGTACAGTGAATTAAACACGATACCTATCGTGCAAACATTCGGGCCACGGTAGTGAGGTAACCGAGGGCAGCTTCAAGTGAAATTTAAGGCTACGTCGCCCTGGGATCAGGGTTTCGGACAGAAACTGGGAAGTAAGATTTCCGTTTAGCAGGGTAGGCCTGACAGAGAGTGAGGGGACCACGTTCGTGTACCCAAACAAGTTGAGTGATGCAGTTTCGAGTCGAAAAGAAGTAATTTCCAGCTTCTCCTCTAAATACTTTAAGGTAAGGAGCCATGTATGCGATGCTTGTGTTAGAAGCGGACATGGGTAGGGCCACCTTAACCGTGATCTTGTTTCCCCGTATATTCGCGGGTCCGCAAGTCTGGAAGGAAATAAAAAGGTCCAGCATGATTTCCAGGAGTGAGATAGAACCCAACTGTGGTTCCTGAGCATCAGGCCATGTGAGTTTAGAGAAGTAGAAGCACACAAGGTGGAGCCAAAGCGTACTCCAAGTGGGGTTTGGAATTGTCCAAGGAAGTGGAGGTTGCCGTTGGAGTCTGGACAAGGTATCAGAGGGTTGGTGTTGCGCGAGCCTTTCCTGTAAGTGGTCACTCGGATCTAGATTTGCGTCTTCATCCTGTGCAGGTTGGCCCGAGCGTTGTTCACGGTGCTTCCGCAGGGAAAGGGCTTTGACAGAGAGCTCATGGAGCATTTTAACAGCATCTTTTTGGCTCAAGTTCTTCCATTGGCTAAGTAAGATTCACTGAGGATGAATTTCAGAAACTTGCATGTCTAAGCCTCGACCGAGAGTTACACCACCTCAAAGCAATCTCCACGCATATCATGTTTAGGGCTTAGGGGGTTTATATAGGGGTTATATAGGGATAACGGAAAATAAAATGGAAACTACTATGTATTTAGGGTTTAGGGTCTAGGGTTTAGGGTCGGGGGTTTAGGCTTCAGGGTTTAGGGCTGGGAATCCAGGGGAACTTCAGCCAAGGGGCAAGCACTGGCATCCCAGCGTTTGCTACATCTTCGCTGGTGACATGCGGGAATTACCTTTTGGTAAGTTGCCGGACTGCATGTCACGGAGCCAAAGCTGCAGGGATGAGCGAAATGTAGGGCTCCAGGCGCAGAACCCAGGGTTTAGGATTTAGGGTTTAAGGTTTAGGGTCTAGGGTCTGGGGTCTAGGGTCTAGAGTCTGGAGCAAAGCCCGAATCATAGTGTAGGAATTCGTGGTTCAGGGGGATCAGGAAGATCTGCACTCGCTACAACAAGCTGAACAACAGACGTGTCAGCTCTGCACCATGCGACGCATTCCAGCTCATATCTATGAAGCGTACCCATTGTTTACAACAAGGATTTTGGTATCCCCAGGCCCCAAAACAAGGAACCCATGACGATCATATGAATTTTAGAGTGTCTATATTAAAGGGTTGGCGTTACCAAAACCCCTGCACACGTCACCAACTGGTGCCTGGTAAAGGATGAGGGGATGTCTTCCTTCAGTGGTTCCTGTACAATCCTTGGAGGGTCATGTGGGCTTAGTAAGTAGATTAACACTGGGGATAGCTAGGGTTACTATATGGGTTACAGGCTCATAGGGAGTATTAACTTACTAAGCCCCCCTGACCCTCCAAGTACCCTATCAAAAGGGGACTTTTGGTATACTTACTGAGTACCCCCGACCTTAAACCTATACCCTAAACTTTATACCCTATGCTTACTAGGCCCCCCGACCCTCCAGGTACCAAGCATTTGGGAGCTAGCAAGCCATCTCGAAGCACTGGCCCGAGCATCGCGACGTGTGGGATAGCCCAGAAAAGCGGAACGGGCTTACCTGTACCATAGGGGGGGTTGGATGCACTCCCCTGCTCCCATTTGAGCACAAGTAAGAGCAAAGTGAGAACGCAGACCACGCACCTTTTCTTACCTAAAACTGGGTTGCTGTTAAGGAACTTAAATTAAGTTACAGTATTGGGGAAACCCTATTATTTACTATATATACCCATTATGGTAACTTAATTTAAGTTCTTTAACAGCAACCCAGTTTTCTTACCTGAAATTGATGTAGAACGAGAGGCACACCTGCTGTCAGGAGCCCTGCAGTTCAGCCTCTCTCTCTTGGCTGTTGCCAGGAGCAAAATCGAGCATGAGTGCATGTGAAACCCATCTTTCAGGCAAATAGGACAAGTGAGACCAACTGAGAAATGTAATCCAATCCTGTTCTTTGTAGTAATTGCCCCTGTACAAAAGCTGAATACACTACACTTTCAGCTGCATGCGCTTTGGAGGCATCTTGCAAGGGGTGGAGCTGGAGACAGCAACACCTGCAGTTCTGCCAACAATACATGCACAACAAATTTCATCTTCCAACGTTCAAGACAGTATCTCAAGTGCCCGAATCATGTGTGGGATAAGGACCGTGGTAGTTTGGAAAGAATTTGGAAGACACATGCTAAAGAACACAGGTTAGCTCCCCCACGTCCCACGCTTTAGGGTCCACGGGTTAGGGATTAGGCTTTAGGGTTAGACGAACTTTCACGATGGGGTTCACAGCTCTGCTGTACACCAGCTTTACAAGAGGCTTCGCAGCTATGCTTCCTCTCGGCTGTGCAACAGGCTGCGCCTAACGTGTGTTGTGAGGCACTTGGACGATCGGGGGATTTGCAATGTGGGTCATTCAAACAGATATTTCATGCTGGTTAGAACTCGTGCTGAATGCAACTAAGGCGAATCAACTAGGTAGTATGAAATCTAATTGCTATTGTGTTTTGATATGATTCTCATGCATCCTATCTGTCGTACTTGCAGGCAGCAACATTCTACGATGTTTCAATAGTGTTGCAGGTCTGTACCTAATCTCCCCAATCGTCCAAGAAGGGCCTCAAATTGTGTATGTCATCATCATGGATGAGCAAGGCACTTGCCGCGCCTTCAAACATTGCAAGAATCTCGCAAAGCTCCCAAACTAGACATGTAACAAGGACCCTCCTAAGGAGTGGTAGTGGCCACAAGGGAAGTCGGCTGTTGTACCAGCGTTCCAATTCCAAACTGTTCATGTTCTACCACTGGTAGTGGTTGGGAATGTTGCCAACAGACATCCATGACATTCTGGCCACATCTCCCCAAGACAGCGACCACTAAACTGGGAGCTTCGAAAGGGAATAGGATCTTCTTACATACACCCAAGCACTCCTCTTTGCTTTGGGGCCTGAGATGGGGAGCCCCTAGAGGCACCCGCAATCTTTTGACAACCATGTAAAACAACTTCAAGCACGGGTGGAACTCAGAAAGAAAGCAAGAGCCGAGGCCCTCTTGGACCTCAAATATACGGCAATGCCTGAATTGTTTTGCTATGAGGTGGTGCAAGCTTTCCTCAATCCACAGTAATGACTGAAAAAGACGAGTTCTTACCCAAGCTATAGGAAGGCAGGGGTCATGACTAAGGCTTAACATGGAGAATGAAATGGAGGAGACCATGGAAAATCAAATGGAAACTGGGGTTGTATAGTGTGTACCTTTAGCAATGGAAGAGTGTGCAAGTGTACTAGGCCCTTACTAGGCATAGCTTGCGATCATTAGTATGTGAACTTAGAGCGCGAAATCGGACCCTTGATCGTTGAAACCCCTACTGGGTCAGGAGCTTCCTCGACACGAATTGAAGCTTTACAGGTCCATGCATGCAATCTGTTCGCCGGTGACAGCAGCACCGAGGGGGATGTTGGTGACGTTGACCACGATGACCTTGGCTACAGGAGATCGAAGATGTCAATGAATTTTTTCAATGACAAATTGGGATTGTGAAGCAATTAGAGTTTGGCAAGAAGCACCCTAAACCCTAAACCCTTAAACCCTAAACCGAAAACCCTAGACCGTGATCAAAGGGCTTCCACGGATTCCTTCAAAACATAACCCACGTTGTGTAAACTGGCAGGAATCCTTGTAGAATCCGTTTCCGGGTTCCATGGGCGTTTGGGGTGGTGTAGGTAGGAGTCTGTGCCTGCCATGATATGGGGGTTTCCCAAAATTTAAGGTCCCTGTTCTGGGGGTCCCCATATTAAGTATTATCGTGTTTTGGGGTATATATTGGGGTGGAACTACCATATCAGCCTTTGTAAGATAGAATTTTGCACGCTCCTCATATACAATCCATGATCACTTCCCAAACAACCAGTACATTGTCTCAGATTTTGCCGGTACAATTTCTTTTCAATGACTGGTGATTCTGATGGAAGGCCTGTAAATTGGGCTGCTGAAGCTAGGCAAGAACAGTACCAATCACTCGTGGAAACTATACTTGGAGGGTCAGGGGGACTTAGTAAGTCGAGTAATAAGCCCCATAACCCATATTAAGCCTAGTTTTCCCCATTACTAACCTACTTACTAAGTCCCCCTGACCCTCCAAGTAAGAGACCATGGGATGCAAAGTAGTCATATCCCTACACCCCCACCCTGTACCCCAAACCCTGAACAACCTGAATTACAAATGCTGAAGTCCAAACCTTGGTCTCCCTGTCTGATTGTTTAGGGTTTAGGGTTTAGGGTTCAGGGTTTAAGGCTTTAGAATGTTTAGGTAAAGCTTCTATGAGGAGTAACGTATACCAATAATGGATAGACCAATAGACAATCGAGCGGAACATGGATTTATGGGATTGTGTAATGTGGGGGGTCCCAATCACTATCCAGAGTGCAGAATCACGCGAATTAATGGAAAAGGAAATGGTAACTGGGCTTATAAAGGGATAGTGTAGACAAGCCTGAATAATTCCTAATATCCTTTTGAAGCCTATTTCGAACTCTTTCTCTCTATCGCTCTCTCTCTCTCTCTCTCTCCACCACAACTACACCAGCAAATTCAATCGAGATTCAGGCCCCGAATTACCTCGTGCGTGTGTGTGTCACACGTTGGACTGTTGCAACTCTCGAAGACACTTGTACATTGCTGAATTGTAACCTTGCGCAACCCTAAACTTTAGACCCTAAACCCTGAACCCCAAACCCTACACCCACACCCTAGACCATAAACCCTGAACACTAAACCCAAGCTCCAGTTGGCGCAACGCACCCATGCTGGCACCCAGTATGCCAGAAAGCACAAACGCAGGAAGATCCACTCACCTCTAGACTCTGCAATGCTCCACCCCTGTGCACTTGCATGTTTAGAGTTTAGGGTGTTCAACCCTAAGCCCCAAACCTTGCAGCATAAACCTGCTCCCTTGAGCCCTACATAGTTGAACTTTACACCCAAGAACCTTTTTGCCAAATGGCCGTGAGCAGGCTCAGAAGTGCGCCTGCGCTGTGCTTCAGGTTCTTTGGCACTGAAGGTGCATCTCCGATGTATCTGTACGCCATGGTGATGAGATAGCCTGCACAGGCTCACTGCTTCCTGGCAACTCTTGCCGCTATGCACACACACATCCTCGACCATTGTGGAAAGTACGCTGAAGATCAAAGCATTTGTAGCCTTTGACAAACAAAGAGGGCCGGAACAACAACTTCGAGTCTGGGCTTGTCTTATCTCACCATGAAGCCTCCTCCTTTAGCTCTGGGCGGTTCAAGGCGTAGGGTTCCACCGTGCAAAGCAATGGTTCAAGCTGCTTGCCCTAGGTCCACCTCAATAGGAGGGACATTCATGCCGAAGCCGCATACTGTTGGGGTGCTGTTATTCGGCGAGGCTCCTTTCGAGGGAGCCCTTATTTAATGAGAGGATTTTAGTAACCCCAACCCCTAAAATCTGGACCTTCTTTTGTCATAGAATTCTTGTGGCCCTTAAATCTAGGGGTTGGGGTAATTTAAACCACTTTATTACTGACATTCGCCCCTCGATCGGGATCTTCAGCACATGAGCGCCACAGCAAAAGCCCCAGAGTAGACCCTAAACCCTAAACTCCTACACTCCCGAACCCTAAACCCTAAACTCCTAAACTCCTAAGCCCTAAACCCTACATCCTAAACCCTAAACCCCGAAACCTAAAACCCTAAACCCCACAATCCTCAACTCCAAGCCCTAAAGTGGAACAGACCTTCTAGGCCACCGCAGGCAGCAAAGGACACGATGTAGAGAACTCCGCCAGTCTGGACGCACGTGTTGAGGGTTTAGGGTTTGGGGGTTTAGGGTTTGGGGTTTAGGGTTTGGGGTTTAGGGTTTTGGGATTAGGGTTTTGGGGTTTTGGGTTTTGGGGTTTAGGGTTTGGGGAGTAAGGATTAGGGTTTAGGGCTTACGGTTTAGGCTTTAGGGTTCGGGGTTTTGGGCTGAGGGTTTGAGGTTTTAGGGCTGAGGGTTCTCGGTTTAGGGGTTCAGGCTTTGGGGATTATGGTTCAAGGTTAAGGGCTTTTTGTGGGGCTCAGGGTTGAGGGTTCGCGCTTTTGAGTTGTAGGGTTAGGCTCAGGAGTTAGGGATTCAGGGTTTAGGGTTGACAGTGACAAGGTGAAGCTGTCTGTTACAGCTGCTTGTGGTTTATGTTTCAGGGTTTAGGGTTCCGAGATATGGGTGGTTGTCAAAATTATGGTCCCTTTCCGGATCCCTATTTCAGTACGGCACTTAATACTTAGTGTACCCAAAATGGGAGCATAATTTGGACCACCACCCATATGCACTAAAGAATCGAAGCATATGATGATGACTACCTCGGAGACGGGTACTGTTCTGACAGAAAGTTCTACTTGCCAAAGCATCTGAAGCATTTGTCGGGTTGTAGCCTACTTTTATTTGTACTTCTAATCCAATAAAGGCTACCAAGTCCTCTAATATGGTTGTAAATGGGTGATGGCTGGAATCATCAGAAAGTTGAAGTTCTATGTGCTCCTGGACCTGGCCTGCCTTCGGGGCCATGCAACCGCGACCGGATGGGTCGCCTTTCTTCCCGCTGCACAAAGAGGGCCAACAACAAATCCTTCGCCTCAGCCCTGCCAAAGCGCGTCTAGAGGCTCTTTTCATGCCCTCCTACCCTAGACCCTAAAGCCTTAATCCCTAAACTCGAAACCCTATAGTCCCCCTTAAGTAGATGGAATATGGAGTATATAGGGATCTTATAGTAGCCATATTCTATCTACTTAAGGGGAACCCTACCCTGGCTCAGACCCCCTCCCTGCGCCCTAAGTCCCATTTGCGCCTCGGGAGCCTGATGTCAACACCCTAAACCCTAAACCCTAAACCCCTAAGCCCCTAAACCCTAAACCCCAAACCCTAAACCCGAATCCCAGCCCTGGGCCTCGCTCGTCCAGAAGCTGCGCCACAGCCCAAAGGTCGCCGTGCCTGACGTTGCGAAGGTTGGACTGGGATACTACTTGGAGGGTCATGGGAGCTTAGTAAGTAGGCTAATAATGGGGATAACTAGGGTTACTGTAGGGGATATAGGGATCTTTAACTTGATTACTAAGTCCCCCTGACCCTCCAAGTACAAGGCCTGTAGGAGGAAAATGAGGGTTTGGGGTTTAGGGATTGCTTTGCTGGGGCATCATAAACGACAGATGAAGAATGAGCGTTGCTACGCACATGTCGGTGAAGCTAGTTACTTTTCATCAGCCTTCTACAGTATTACAATACCTGGAATCCTGGGCATGGATTTAGACTATCTGGCAATGATAGGGGTGCCTCTTAAATACCATACAAAGGGTTCTAAACACTAAACTATACACCCTACAGCCTACAAGCCCTAAGCCCGAAACCCTAAACCCGAAACCCTATACCCTAAGCCCAAATCCCCACAAGCCCAACAAGGTCAGATTTCCCAAGGAGTTGGGTGCAGGAATCCAAACTTGGGGTTCCAGCTTAAGGGTCGAGACTAATCTGCAGTGAATTAAGGTTTAGGGTTTAGGGCTTTGGGTTTAGGGTTTAGGGTTTAAGGTTTAGGGTTTAGGGCTTAGAGTTTAGGATATAGTTGGCTCCACACATGCAGGCATACATTAACCTAAGGGCCATTCCGTCCTTCAACCTACAAGTCAAGGCCAGCAGTAAGGAACACAAATTGAGATCAGACCTGACAATGGATATGAGCCATAGTCTAAACTCCTTAAAGGGGGTTCTATGGGGGATTATATAGGGGACTACTAGAGGGGTTATTAAGGGGTATATTAGCAGTTTAGACTATGGCTCAATTGGGATCAGACCTGACAATGGATATGCCGAAAACGGCGTTCTGGTGTGCAACCTTTGCCCCACCCTCATGCGAATTGAGTACCGTGTTGACAGCCACTATGCCTTGAACGTAGAGGTATACCCAGTTGACGACTACAGTAGTTAGACGTCACGGCAACCATCCACAATATCCTGAGACTCGTCCCTGCTCATTGAGTGCCAGTGGTCTTTCAGGCAACAAATGGGATAGTATTGAGGACCCAATGAAAATGTGACTCTTATGGGCTATATAGCAGGATCCACCATGTCGAGAGACATCATGGACTAAGGTGCAGGACGTTCGATCCTCTGCTTTCTTCCTCATGTTGGTAGGGGACGAAGGAATCCGTCATTAGATGGAGGATCCAATCCCAGCACTACTGGCACCCTAATGTACGGACCTCGATCATGTTCAAAATCATTTTGAAGCCTGCTTCAAGTACCCTATACCATACTTGTACAAGGATCCTAGGACCGCAATATTTCTTGCGTTCATCTGAGCCCCTACATGACACAGACTTCGGAAAAGCCTTGGCTTACAAGCGCCACGAGATGGTCCTTCGGTGGTTTGGGTGTTTTTTGTTTGTGGTTAGGATCTTCCATGTTTGGGGACTACGGCTTAGGACCGTTTAGGATTTATCCTAAACCCAAAGTGCCAGCCAGCTGCAGATGAGAAAGCAGGAGAGGTATTGCAGCAGGCAGAGAACTACAAAGATTGGTCGAGGGCAGGCCGCCAGCGAAGAAAACCTCGGGAAGGGTTCATGGCATTAGTGTTTAGGGTTTAGGGTTTAGGGGTTTAGGGTTTAGGCATTTTGGGGGGGTCCCTTTGTGGACCGCCCATTGTAATTCGGCCTCTAGTCTATTGGAAAGCACGCGAAACGAAAAAGGACGTAGTCTTGGCCTTATGGTTTGGTGCGAAGCCTTTCCAATCATCGGATCCAGATGAGATGGGTTCTGAGGAAGAGACTTTAATACTGGACCTACCTGCGTGTGATTAGAGACCTCCCAATTCACGGAGAAGCAACTAGAGCTACAAGTTTCGCGAGTTTGGTCATCCTTTTTTGCTGAGCCACCGGCTTCCCTTCCCTAAGCCCTGAACCCTGAACCCTTACCCTCCCGGTAACTAACATGGAAATCCATAAAGGGCTCTATAAAGACTACAGTCCTTCTAAAAGGGGACTATATGGGTTTCCATGTTAGTTTGGGGCAGTATATTCAGTGAAGTCTGGGCAGTCAAGAAAGGGACCTGAGCCTTGGTGGGTCCCAGCAACAGCATTCAAGCTCATCTTCGACGCGAGAAGCTGCATATGAGCCATAGTCTCCCCTTAGTAACCCCTATAGTCGTCCCCTGTATCATCCCTTATAGAACCCCCTTTTTAGGAGTTTAGACTATGGCTCATATGCCATACCCTCCCCCAAGCTGACATGGAACCCATGCAGTTCCCCCCCCTTTTGTGAGCCATAGTCTAAACTCATCGTATCCTGCTTAAGAAGCTCGATAGTAGTCCCCTATATAATCCCTTATATAATTCCTTTTAGGGAGTTTTGATTATAGCCCATGTCAGCTTGCATGTCTCTGACAGAGAACACAGCAAAGCTGTTCGGAGCCGACGCCAGGAGCCCTCGGCACCGTGAAGCTAGCAGCTTGCATGCCCATATCTGCAGTTTAGGGTTTCAGATGTCTTCAACCCTGACGAGTTCTCTTATAAAGCCGGGGACCATGTAAAAAAAAGCCGGTGCTTTGAAACTCTTGTTCGTGGCATACAACTGATTGGACAACCCAGGCTCCAAACCCCACGCTATACCCTCGACTCAAACTTCTAATACCCCAGACCCTAAACGTTACACTAATGCCTAGACCTTAATAAACCTCAAGCAAACCCTACCCTAAACGTGAAATCCTAAACCCTCAGCCAGGCACCACAAAGGATAAAAAGGTCACGCGCATGATAACTTCAGTCACATTAAGGCAATCCCGCATGGTCATGCGATTCTACTGACGGGTTGCTAAAAGGGAATGGAGGAATGGATCCCTGTACATGACACTATATAACCAGCAAAAATAGAGTAGCTGCCATTTCCTTTTCGATTCCTTCATGTCTTGTTAACAACAAGAAATGGCAGAACGTTAACCCTAAGTTCGAAACCCTATTAATGTACCTAGAGAACCCCCAGCTCCAATTCTGATATACATTTGCTTTTGCCCAGGAGTTTCCGTCCCTAAATCCTACACCCTAAACCCAGGCACAAAAAAAGGTCTACAAAGCCCAGGAACAACGAGCCCACTGGCACCAGGATCTGAGACAGCCTCAGCTGCAGCTTGAGGTTCGAGGTCTAGGGGTTAAGTGGTTTAGGGGGTAAGGTGTTTAGGGTGTATGTGTTTATGGGTTTAGAGTTTAGGGTTTAGGATTTAAGGTTTAGAGCTTTAAGGTTTAGAGGTTTGGGGTTTAGGGTTTTAGGGCTTGGGGTTTTGGGGCTTAGGGTTTAGGACTTAGGGTGGAAGGTTGAGGGCTTTAGGTTTTTTGTTTTTAACGGCACCTCTGTTCGACCGCAGCGCAACAAGCTCATCAAGTCAGGCGCAGTCCGTGGCCGAATGCAAAAGCATCGAAGAAAGGGGCAGGCATTAGAGAAAAGCCCAAAATCGAGAGGCAGACACAGGTACGGCCTTTTTAACTTTTTTGGGGCTTGAGGGTTTTTGGGTTTAGCGTTGAGGGCCTAGGGCTTAGGGTCTAGGGCTTCTGGTTCCTCTTTGGGATGCGATGAAAAGCTCGCAGCTCTGTAGTATCCCCAGACCCAGACCTCAGAGGAGGCGTACTTTAACCCAAATTCATTTAAAATTGCGACGCAGTAAACTATGCCTTTGTGCGAACGGCTTGCCAGGCTCATACCCTCAAGCTTCATCGGAGCCACTGCCAGCATGTTAAATGTACAGGCCCGGGTGTTGGGGGTATCCCAGAGGGGGCTAGCAAGCGGCTAGTCGGGAAGGGCCCACAACCCTTCATTCGCAATACATTCAAGTCATGACACCCTGTGCATCCCTTCACTTGTATGGTCTTGACCCCCGACCGGCAACTAATCAGAATGATAATGCCGTCATGACTACAAAGAAGTCATGCCAGCGACAACGACCATTGTGAGCTGCCATTGACAGTGTGACCAAGGGAGTCCTCCACCCTAAACCGAATCCTTAAGCCTTATGCCCCAAGCTCTGAATCTTGAACTCTGAAAGAGAAAACAACAATAGACTGCGTATAAACATTCGCATGACCGCCTCGATGATTGCTCTGGGTGATGAAGCTCCATGCCTCTGGAATCAGGGTCGAAGATTGGAACTTTGGGCTGCAGCTTTTGGCGGCAGAAGTTGTGGGCTTTCAAGCGGTTTAAGGCTCGGGTTCGTGAGGCTTTTGCGGCTTAGGGGCTTAGGTTCTGGCCGTAGTTTTCAATCCTGTTTCGCTAGTCCTGCCGGAGGTCTGAGGGATGTACTGTTGCTGGATCAAAACCGTGCACCACCTTAAGTCCCTAGAGTCCAAGGAATTACAGTAATCTAGAGACTCTAGGTAGCCCTAAACAATGAACCCTAAACCCTATAGTCCCCCTTAAGTAGATAGAATATGGTGTATATGGGGATCTTACTATAAAATACCCAAAGCCATATTCCATCTACTTAAGGGCGACTACAAACCCTAAATCCTAAACCCTAAACCCTAAGACCCTAAATAGTAGTTTCCATTTTCTTTTCCATTATCCCTATATAACCCCAATAGAACCCGAATATATACCCTAATATGTACCCTATAATCCCTATATAACCCCCATATAATCCCTGTAGTTTCCACTTTCTTTTCCATTATCCCCATATAACCCCAATATGAGCCATAGTCTAAACTCCTAGTATACCCCTTCATAACCCCTATAGTACTCCCCTATAGAATCCCCTGTATAACCCCCTTTAAGGAGTTTAGACTATAGCTCATATAACCCTAACAGTAGGAGTCGAAGGCTCATCTCGGTTCAGGGGCTTCACGGGGAACTGACCTGAAGCACGACTTCCTGAAGTTGGCTCTAACTGGTTTGCTGTTAAGGAACTTAAATTAAGTTACTATAGGGTCTAGGGTTTAGGATTTAGGGATATTATCCCCTATAATGGAGAATCAAATGGAAAAGAAAATTGAAAATGAAATGGAAACTGGGGGAATATAGGGATTTAAGGAAGTTAAATTAAGTTACTATATTGGGGAGTCCCTATTATTTACCATATGTACCCATTAGTGTAACTTAATGTAAGTTCCTTAGCAGCAACCCAGGTCAGCTTCTTGTACCTGCCCGAGTTCATCGAGGCAGTCAAAAAGCTTCGCCAGGAAGATGCCAGCAAGCCCTTAGTCGCCACTGGGCAATTTAAAGCGACCTCACCCGACATCACCCTAAATGGTGCTTCATACAGGGAGTTTTACCAGAATTGCCTTAAATGGGAATTGAAATTATTCTAAACTACCCTGCACTTACTGGTGTTTGAGGGAAAGTTGATGGGGTGAATCCTTTTGCTCATCCATATACATATATCTATATATATGATTCCCATATATACCCGTTAGAATAGCCCGTATATTCACTGCGCCACTACCCAACCCTAGACCCTAAACCCTAAACCCTCCTAAACTCATCAGACGGCAAAAGGAGCTTTAAAAAACAAACCTAAACCCTAAACCCTACCCAACCCCCAAATTTTGAATCGGAAAAAAGAGCTTTAAAAAAAAATAAACCCTACCCAACCCCCAAACTTTAGAATCTTAAGCACCAGTCAGGCCATCGTGGGAGAAGAAACTTGGCTCTCGAAGCTCCGTCACTTTGCATCCCCTGGCCGTGCACTATGCGTGATCGATGCGTCCATGAGCCTAGGGTTTATAGGTTAAGCGTTTTGGGGTTTTAGGGTTTAGGGTTTAGGCTAGGGTTTATGGGTTAAGCGTTTTGGGGTTTTAGGTTTTTTGGGTTTAGGCTAGGGTTTATAGGTTAGGCGTTTTGAGGTTTTAGGTTTTTTGGGTTTAGTCATTGTTGATGGTTTTTCTATTTCCGTTTATACTAGAAACTACAGTTGTGAAAGAGCAAATGTGGGATTTGTGTTTTGAGAGAATCAAGGGTTTACGGCCCAGACATTCTCCCAATAAAGGAAATCAAATAGAAAAGAGCATGGAACGCGCAATAGACACTGGGTTTTGTACAGGGGTTATATAGCAGGCCCTAATCCCTAAACCCCATGATGGTCCTAGATTCCTCGTATGACCCTGATATAGGGTCCCTCAGACAGACCTCATACTTACGCAAGGAATATAGGACCATAAAGCAACATTCCATCCCCTGAACGAATGTTCCCTTTAGTACATACTGCTTTAATGGCACTATGTTGGGCATCATTGTTGCTGTTCTAACTATACCAAGCACATGACATGTGAATTTTGAACCTAAGCCCTAAACCCTAGACCCCAAACCCTGAGCCCTTCTTTTGGAGACCCTTGATTTCCTGTCACTTAGGGAGAGTGGGGCCATGCCATGCACGTCCCTTTATTCATTTCCCCACTCCTCCTAAACCCTTATTCCTCAAACTCTAAATTCCTATAAACTTTAAACCTTCCCAGTGAGCCCCTGCAAAACCACCCTAAACGCCTGAACTCTAGACCCCTGACCCCTATAAACTTTAAACCCTTCACCCTAAGCCCTAAACCCTAGAACTCTAAACCCTAAAACCCTACAACCCTAAAGCCCTGAACCCTAAAGCCCTAAACCCTAAAACCCTAAAACCCTAAACCCTAAAACCCTAAACCCTAAAAAAAGAACTAAGGAGCGGTGGAGGCTTGGAGCGCAGCGTTCGACTCCTAGCCTCCTGCACACAGGTGCAACTCGGCGGTCTCGTTTTACCTTTTTCCTCTCTCCCCCCCCCAGGGTTTAGGGTTTGGGGTTTAGGGGTTTGGGGTTGAGGGTTTTGGGGTTTGGGGTTTGGGGTGTAAGGTTGGGGGTTATTTCTCCCCATTTTGGGGGTTGGAGGTATACATAGGTAGTACGGACATATGTACGTGGGGACATATAGCGATACATTGGGATATATAGGGTTTCATCCCGCTTTTGGGGGGGTTACAGGCACATATGTACGGATGGATAGTGATATGTTAGGGATACATTGGGATATAAGGGGTCTAGGGAGAATTTAGAAGCCCAGTGGTACCCTTGTCTTGCTGGTTCTAAAAGTGGCGATATAAGCTAACATTCAAAATCCGAGTGGACGTCAAATGGCAACTGCAGGTTTGTGATGACATGTAGGGTGAAGGGTTTCTCATCCCGTTAAAATAATAATAAAAAAAAAGAGCTATCTGACCTCTGTAAACCTCACCTCCCCATAACCCCCTACGTGATATCTATGTAAGTGACCTTCCCCGGGTGGCCCTTTCAATAAAGTTACCAGGATAGGAGTATAGAATAAATAGGTGTCTTCAAGAAGCTTTTCTAACTTAGTTTAAGTTGCTAAGCCGCACCTCTAAATCCTTAACCCTTACAGTCCCCCTTAAGTAGATAGAATATGGGGTATAAGGGGATCTTATTACAAAATACCCAAAGCCATATTCTATCTACTTAAGGGGGACTATAACCCTAAACCAACCCATTTAAATGTACAGTAGCACTTTAATTTAAACCCTAAACCCCCTAAACCCCCTAAACCCTAAACCCTAAACCAGAAACTAAGGCAGTTTGAAGCAGCAGTGAAGCAATGCCTTGAGCTTAACACTGCTGTCAGTCAGCTGCTTGTTTCGTGAATGTAAGAGTAATTAGCACTAGCATCAGGGTTTCGGGCTAGCATCAGGGTTTCGGGTTTAGGGTTCAGGATTTAGACTTTAGGGTTGGGGCTGAGGCATACATATACTCATACTCCGTTCATGTGCGTGCCCTAAACCCTGAGCCCTCTTCCTGGTACTGGACTTGGGGCGTTCAAGAATGCTCAGATCTGCGGAGCCCTTGGACCTGCGCGTCGCTCACCGCTGAGCGTGCGCGTCCAAGTGGACAGTCGCCTTTGTAAGGTCTGAGCTTCATGCATGCTCGCACAACAGTTTCTCAGTCCCTGAACCCTTTAAACCCTAAACCGCGTCCGGGTACTATGAAAGGTATGGGGTTTGGGGGATCTAGGGTTCGGGTTTTGGGTAGAAGTCCAACAGTCCTCTTGTAAGACCTACATGTCTCCAGGCTTCCTTGACTTGGCGCGAGCCCTATCTTTGAATAAGCCTCGCTGTAAGGTATAATGGTGCGACAGATGTGTTTGCAAAGGTGCAGTCAGTACATGTCAGTACTGTACTGAAGCCCTGAAGCCTAAACTCTAAATCCTAAACCCTAAGCCCTAAATCCTAAACACTGCACTGACTGGTGATTAGCAGGGCATGGAAGGATGATCCATATGTCATGGGTTCCCTCCCCTACAACTCGACCTCATACTACCCCATAGGCCAGTGTTTCCCCTTAAGTATCCTAAGTGAGCTATAGTCTACACTTCCTGAAGGGGGCTATATAGCAGGGGTCTAAACCCCTTAAAGGGGTTATATAGGCTTAGAAGGATTATTAAGGGGGATACTAGGTGTTTAGACTAAGGCTCAACTAGTCCTTCAGCCGAGGGGTTTGTTATAGAAAGGGTAGTGGTGAACCCATGACTAGCATCCCACGGACATCTCTTGTAATAGTTTTATTAGGGTTTAGGGTTTAGTGGTTTAAGGTTTAGGGTTTAGGGGTTTCAGGGTTTAGGGTTTAGGGGTTTAGGGTTTAGGGTTCAGGGTTTAGGGTTTAGGGTTTAGGGTTTAGGTCCGCATATGAGCTATTGTCTTAACCTCTAGAGGGGGTTGTATAGGGCAGTACTACTCGGGCTATTCAGGGGGACACTAGGAGTTTAGACTACAGCTCATATGAGCTACTGCGAATATGTTAAGCAACCCTCCACAGCGGACATAGTCCCTAATGTTGTCCCTAATAATTAACCCATGTCCTTTAAACTATGTAGGAATCATTGACTGTAGCTCATATCCCATATTCTCTTCTGGGTTTAGGTGTTTAGGGACTATAATAGTCCCCGTGTCCCATAATTCCTTTCTTCTCGGGCAGCCACCACTGAAAAAGGGTAGCAGATGAGAAAGTCCAGACCTTTGAGGCAGTAGCTGCCAGTAAGGTTTCTGTGCATACGCTACCTGCGCACGTTTATCAACAAATGCCCTGGCTGTGGTTATGTGGATGGACGTTTAGCAGCCGTCGCTTGAAGCCCTTCCGAAAAAGTGATAATATGGTAGTTTACACATACTGGGGGAACCTCAAACTGTGCTAATCCTTGTGATCCGAGCCCCCGAACAGGCCCCGAAACCCCGTATCTTTTGAATCCCTCAACCCTATATGAGCTGTAGTCTAAGCTCCTTAAAAGGCGGTTATACCGGGGAGTATACAGGGGAGATAGGGTTCATTAAGGGGGATACTGGGACTTTAGGCTATAGCTTGTATTTCGTCACATACTGCTTCCCAAGCCGCTAAAGCGCTTTTGGAACATCCCATGTCTGGCGCTTATGCCTTTCGCAAGATTCCATCATGGGTTCCCCTACCACACACAACTCCATACCGCCACCAGTGCCCCGCCATTCAGGCCATTTTAGGGTATTTAACGCCAATAAAGGTTAAGTCAGGCGCAGCTCAGGGAGGGTAGTACAGCCAGGCGGGTCATAGGGGAAACCATGAGTTTCCATTATCCCCTAAACTCGAAACCCTAAGGGCTTGAAGCGTTGCTCAGAAGTTATCGAGCCAAGTGCGGAGAAGCACTTGCCGGGCTGCAAGTCGTCCTGAGGTTGCTTTTGAGATGAGGTAAAAGAAAGTGGGACATAGGAAATCAGCCCTAAATCCTAAACCTAAACCCTAAACCGCGACCCTACCTTTCATCCCCCCTGTTGAGCCCCCTGAGTTTTGTTTAGGTGCGCGGGCTGGGGCTGTAGGGGAAGGTTATAAGTTATAAGCCTCAATGGTTTAGGGCTTAGGCTTAAGCTTCCAGGCACAAAAGGTGGGATGCAAATAGAGACCGAAAAATTGTTGTAATCCTGATTATGGGGATACCCAGAAGGTATCCCTAATTTTGAGATTTTGAGACCCCCAAATCTTGACCCCTAAGCACGAAAGCTGCAACCATTAGCCCTAAACCGCACAACCCTTAACCCTAAACCGCGTGAAGAACCTTGCAGCAACCACGCATAGCAGTCTTTTCCCTTTTCATCTGCACGCTCCGGAAATGGCGGCCTCCTTTTGTGGAGCCGCGAAGGGCTGATACCTGCGACGAGCATGTGTACACAATGCCACAGGCTTGTCTTTTGTAGTTAGATTCCTGCACTGGAGCTTGTCACCAGGGCGACTGCCACAACTTGTTTTGAAGGATCTCCAAAAAACCAAGCTTTCAGCTGCCGAAGGACACCAAAAATATCCTTTCCCCCCTAAAATTACGCCCCCCCCCCTAACATTAAATAGTACGCCCTGATGTTAGAGCGAAGCGAATAATCTTGTAAGCTGTGCAAGACCGGACCCAGTCAGGAGTGAGCTGATTCGGCCCCATGAGCTTGCACCTGGCACCACATGAGCTAAAGTCTAAACTCCTTGAGGGGGGTTTAGGGTTTAGGGTTGAGGGTTTAGGGTTTAGGGTGGTTATATAGGGAGACTAGATTACTCTAGGGGCGATTAAGGGGTGTATTAGGACTTTAGGCTCTAGCTCACGCTGCCAGGTGTGATTACTATAGGATTGCAGTCCTGGCTGTAGTCCCCTCTGACTCAGATTTCGCTTAATCCCCTTCCCCGAATAGTGATCTTCCACCTTCTAATAATGAACATCCCCCTCATCGGCAATTGTACGGAATGGAGAGGATTTATTGTTGGCGGGGGTCCCATGTTGGGGTTTCACATTCTCGGGACAGGATTATCCAATGCTCGACACGCCCTAAGCCCTAAACCCTAACCGAAGCCTGGGCAAATTGCAACAACCTCACCTGACCTCACCTTAAATGGTGGTTTGCATAGAACGTAGCCCTCGTGAAGTGTAGTTGATATAGAAAATGTCCCAAAGTGCATCAACTTCAGCATCCGAAATTATTATGAAATCCCTAGACCCAAACCCTAAATGGCCAGAGGCACCTGGGGGACTAGTGGAATTCCAGGTCATGCTGCAATCTTCCAACATCCTCTGGATTGCTTTTACTGGAAAATTGAAAGCGTCCTCGCCCCAAGTGGTGTTTTATATAGGTAGTAGTACCAAAATTGCCTTCAATTGGGAATCGAAATGATTCTAAATTACCCTGCTGTTAAGGACATGGTTCAGGTTTTAGGGATTAGGGCTTAAGAGCTTGAAACCGAGGTAGCGCAATATGGATGTGTGGGAATTTCTATAGATTCAGTACAATACAGGTCTCCATGGTGTGGTTCCCATTGTAATTCGGCTGTTTATAGAGATTTTGGCAAGTATGAGAACATTTGTTCTGGCCAAGCCGGATGTACAGTAAAGCGGGTTCCCTGATGCGAGTACCTTAGTTCGAGTTCTTTAAGTGCCTATATACCGCCTATGTCACCCCAGATTCCATTGCGGTTGGCATTTGATTCTCCATATCATGTCAGTTACCTAGCAGCAACCCAAGCTTTATAAGTTCCAGCGTGCTGCGGCGCGGCAGGCTTCCAATTGCGGCCTGCGTTGGGAGCCAGTTCCATGCAATGGCTCCCAGCAAGCGCTCCGTTTGCATGCTCGCTGACTGCATTGCCTGGCCCAGGACAGGTATCCTACTACCATGGGAAACGCTAAACCCTTAAACCCTACTACCGTGGGCCCTGCCAGTATCTAGACCCGATCCCTCAATGGTCTGATGAGCCCCAACCGTCCCTAACCATCCCTGAGAAAGCTCTCATTCATAAGGGCCCACCCTTAGCCCTACAACCCCACACGTGTACTATAGGGTTTGGGATTTAGGGGGTTTCGGATTTAGGGTTGAGGGTTCCAATATCATTTCTATTTAAGGTAAACTATACTACCATGGCACAAGGAAAGTGGAACATAATGTTGGTAATCATCGAGGTTTTATAGCACTCGCGGGTCCACAGTAGCCCGCTTAAAGTACTTAAATGGACGCTGTTTAGCTGGCTCCTACGCAAGTCACACGAGAGCGACCAACTCGTAGTTGGAGTAGATACTCTGGGACAGGGTTTGGGTTTAGGGTTTAGGGGGATACTCAAAGTGACATGTCTTTTCCTCAGTTTTCTCCGCCTGGGCCCCGTCCCCCTTTCTTGTACTTGTCAAGTATTCAGTTCCGTCGTGTAATGACTTGAGGTGTTGCTGTCTTGCGAGAACTGCGGGATTTTGTGACATCAACTAGCAGTCTCGGAGGCTGACAGCATTAGCCATGCGAGAAAGGTGTGGCTTGATTTTTCTGACGGCTAGCATGCGGGAGCTTCTCAAAACAACCCCTATCTAAACCCTAAACCCCAAGTCCTAAACTCTAAACGCTAGACCCCAAACCCTAAATCCCAAACCCTAAGCCCCAAACCCTAAACCCTACAGCCCCCCTAAGGTCCCCAGGGTCCAGGCACTGTACAAGCCTCAATCATTTGCAACATTTTCCCGTTACACCCCTTCTAGGATTTAGGGTTTAGGATTTAGAGTTGAGGGTTTGGGGTTGAGGTAGCGGTTTTTGTGAACTTGCCCCAACAAACCTTGTTGAATGATGTAGCATGGGATCGTGTACTGCACCCCCCCCCTTCCCCCGAGTAAGGCCTGAACAAGCCTTAAACCCTAAACATAAGCCCCGAGTAGGCCTCATCTAGGTATCTAGGGTTTATGTTGGGAAGGGGAGTTAGGGGGGAGGGAGTTCGAATCTCAGAAAGTGCAGGCCCCGAAACCCAACCCTAAACCCTAAACCGCGTGACTTCCATCTTGAGAAGCTCCACTATTGGCAGAAACCTGGCGAAGATGTAGGAGGGGGTCTGGCGCTTAGGGCGTGAGAAAAGATTTTAGGAGTTTCCCAAATTTAGGTGTACTTTTTTTGGGGTAGGGTCCTCAAAATGAGGACTATAATATTTTGGAGTTTATTTTGGGGTCCCCTTGTGTTGGGAAACTACTATGTAGGGTTTAGAGAAGTGTTGGAGCAGGGGTGCCAAACTAGGAAGTGGGGGCTTGACTCGGATTCCATGCATACCTCTCCCCACAGCAGTACGGCCCTGAATCTGCAGAGTAATTTGAGCTATAGTCTAAACTCCTTAAACGGGTTCTAGACGGGAGTGGTATAGGGGTTAATAAGGCGGATACTAGGAGTTTGGATTATAGCTCATAAGCATCTGCCGACTTGTCATCGGGAAAAAGCATCGGCTCTACGTGGAGTGTCCTTCGACATTCAGGTGTTAAGACCCATAATGTATGTCAAAGAATGTGTTTGCAGAGGCTTCGAGGAGGGTGAGCTGTCTGTTACGGAAATAAATAATCAGAATAATTCCTTCTCCCTGGCTTTGACACCACCAGCCTTTCACATTGACGTCTTGCCGATAAGTGACCTTATACATTGGGGGACAGATCTTAAAACCCACTACTAACATGCAGGAGACCATGTCAGCATCGCACTTATAGCTTGTTTTAGAAGGTTCATGCAAGTGACACTATATGTCATGATTTAACGAAAACATGAAAACATCAGACAATGTTCAGGGTTGTACATTGTTGAACTGCTGGGTGACTTCAGTGCATCAGAGAAAGGGGGTGACCTTGCCCCAGGCCATGTGCACGATTCATTCAAGACATTCCCAGTAATGAGCCTGTGTGATCTGATTAGAACAGGTGTTGGGCATCATTTACTTACTTTAGTAATACGAGGGTAGTAGCAGAAGGCTTTACAGTTCTGAACTTAATTTCTCCATTTCTTCAGGCAGATAACTGGATGGGAATGCACACAGCGTGGCAGGTTTGTACAAGGCATTCTTGTGTTAGGGGTTAGGGTTTAGGGCAGGCTTCAGGGTTACCATTAAAGTCCGCACAACACACCTGCTCGCTTACAACAACGATTCGCAAATAGATCCGGATTACGTCAAACCGCATCATGAATACCCAATCCGGAAGTCCATGTGACAACTTCCTAAACCCTAAACCCTAAAAAGTTCTGGTTTCGGGCGTACCCATCCCCCAATGCTTCTTAATGAGCCCCCATCTTACACCCATAGTATTTCCAGTAGAGCTGGATGAGCCCTGCGCCCTAAAATAACCTTGAAAGCCCAAACCAAAAAATCGATAACTTCGAAGTCAGCGACCCCATTAAAGCTCCCAAACCCTAAACTTGTGAATCCGCCCAGACCCCCGAAAAGCCCTAAACTCCTAAAACGAAGCCCCTGCAGCCCCTAAAATTCCTGAATCCTTCAAATGGAGTTTCCATAGCGCGCGCCCCAATCTAGACCCCAAAATATTGTACTCCTCATTATCGGTACCCAAAGAGGGACCCTTCATTTATGGAAACCCCAAATCCTACATCCTAAGCAATAAACCTTCCTAGCTTGGAACAGAGGTCCGGAAAGCAACGCCGAAGTCACTTAGCTGTAAATCCTGGGGCGGGTTTTGGGATTTAGGGTTTGGGGCTTTGGGGCTTTGGGATCGTTATGAGCTGTAGTCTACACTCCTTAAAGAGGGTTATACAGGGGATGATATAGGGGTTCTTAAGGGGGATAGTAGGAGTTTACGATATAGCTAATATAGCGATACATATCGTTCTGCGTTTCGGGGCGTAAGGTCTAGGAATCAGAGCCTCAACCCAAAACCCCATCGTACTAGAGTGGTTTTCATTTTCTTTTCCATTATCCCTATATAAGCCCCAATGTATACCCTATAATCCTTATACCCCCCCCCCCAGTAACAGCTGGATAATAATTATCGTATGGTTATATATACCCCTTAATAGGACCCCTAAGATAGACTGCTACTGAGTGGGGGCAGTACCCAACCTATAATCTCTATATAACTCCTTATAACCCCTATAATCGTCGTGTGGAGGCAAGGATGAACCGGGTTACATCATGGTTACACAAGGAGCACAACGCATAGACAGCGGCTTCTTCATCGCTGAGGGTTTAGGGTTTAGGGGTTTAGGGTCTAGAGTTTGGAGCTTGCTTGTCCCAAGTCAATTTCATGACGTCTGGGCAGAATTCCTCAAGAAATTGCAGGATGGGGGTTACTATGTAAACACCTCGCGGAAGCCTCATATACCCCTTATAACGCTGCAGGGTCCGTAAACCCTAAACAGGTCACGTGGGAATCTGCAGGTTGGGCAGGGGGTTCTAGGTAGGGTTTAGGGTTTAGGACCAATATCAAACGAGACCTTGCCATGCTCCCCACTCGGTTGAGGGTTTAGGGTTTAGGGTTTAGGGTTTAGGGTTCCAAAGTTGAGTTTCTGGAGCTTGGCAGAGGGGCCGCAGATTGGCCATTCACTCTGAGCTGCAAAATTCTGCAAGTCTGCAGCCGCAGACTCGGGTTTAAGGGCTTAGGGGTTATATTGGGGTTATATAGGGGTAATGGAAAAGAAAATGGAAACTACTATTTCGGAATGTTTGAAAGCTGTACACGCTTGGTGCATGCCATCCTGGAACACTATGGCAGCTGCACAGATCTTTGGCAGTACAGTCTAGCGATGTCCTGCTTATACGGCGACTGCGGTTGCGAGTAGAGCATTTATCAGTTGGATCTCACTCAGCGCTATCAAGTTGCTAAGGAGCGTGGATAAGCCCCGAACCCTAAACCGTGGTATGGGTAACTTGGCGACCTGTCCTTTACATGACCGTTTAGAAGCATTTTTGTGAACCTAGTAAGTAGTGAGTACATCCCGGGGGAGTCTACATGAGATACACCTTCAATATTGGGGTTCCCAAAATTAAAGGTGCCTTTCACAGGGGATATAGGGGTTACATAGGGTTAGATAGGGTTTAGGGTTTAGGGGTTTCCCCAACTTGAAGGTACATTTTGAGGGATCCCTACAAAAGGATTACAGTATTTGGCTGTCTATATTGGAGTTCCCCTATTTAGGGAACTACCACATGGCTTGACGGGGGGGGCTGGTATTGTTGTGAGGGCATACACAGGGTTTAGGGTTTAGGGCATGATTCGAGACATGGCTGACTGTAGGAAAGCGCTATGATGGGAGCTTTCATCCAGATTAGCGAAGCACACACTCCAGAACCTCCATTCAGCACTAGTGCGTCATTGCATCGCAAAGGTTCGTTCGACCGCCGCGAACTGCGGAGGTCGACGCCTCAGCCATAAGAGCATTTGATCCACTTTTTTGGTCGGTTATATGGACTTATACCTGTACTGCTGCTCCTGCACCCTTCACACCCTAAACCCTAAACCCTAACAACCCTAAACCCAGGACATAGCCGCCAGTGCACTGGACAGTCTAAGGGCCCTCTTCTGATCACATGTAGGTTCCTGGGTTTCTGGATTGCGACATCGAAGGTTCGAAGAGAATCCTGTGTATGGATTCCTGAAGAGGGACCCCCCATGATCCTTGTGAACCCGGCTTATACCCCTGAGGTCACTGAAGCACCACTGTTGCCCAAAACTCTCGCATTAAAGCATCACTTGAAATTCTGCCTTAAACCCAAAACCCTATCTACTAGGTACCCTAGTAGTAGCCTTTGCCCCTTTGTATTTGGGGGTCTCCTTATTAAAGCTGAATATTAGGAAAAAGGGTACCCTCATTATTAAGGGGTTACTGGGGAAGCTAGTCTAGATTTGCTGCTGAAGATGACTGTGGAGAGACAACTTGCTAGTTACCAGTAGGTAATGGAGAAGCACATAGACAATGAAATGGAGACTGAGGGCCCGCAGGGATAGATAAGGTTTGGGGTTTTCTTGCTTGTTGTTCGTTAATGAGAATGAACCCGTAGTACAACTCCTATACTACCCCTCCAAGTTCCCCCTTAAGTCTCTAATTAGACCTAGCAATCTTTAAATACCAGTAACTTAGGGCGGGTACATAGGGAGCATAGGGGGTTGTAGAGGGTGATTTGGGAGGGAACCCATGATCCTTGCAGATTATGTAGGACCCGTTCCTCCATCCCCTAGTTGCAATCCCCTAGTTCTAGGCTTACATCCCTAGAACCTAAACCCTGAGCCCTAGGGTTTAGGGTTTAGGGCCATTTGAACCCTCAACCCAAAACCCAAAACCATCTCTTTAGCTTGGAGATGTCTGGGAAGAAGGAAAGCAATTCAAAAAAGGTCCCTAATTCTAAACCAAAACCTCAACTTCCGAGTGCCTCGACAAGTCATAGCCCCCTCCTGATGCTAGTAAATGTGGCCTCGGGTTGAGGGTAATCACCTCATGCTGCTAGTGAACACCTTAGTAAGAATAGTAATAATAGTCATAGTACTAATCGTAATAATTGCAATAATAATTGTAGTAACAGTAATTAGTAATATTATTCCCCCACCCCTAATGTTACATTGTGCCTTGCAAAGCAATGTTTTCAATCCTTGGTAGAACTCCCCGGTCTACATGTGTCATGTTCTTCGGGGTTTTTGGGGTTTAGGTCAAAGGGCTTCAACAAATTGTTCAGGGTCCGGGAGCGACTGTTCTGTATTGGCTATTCTTGGGATGATCCGGGGGCTGCCAAAAATTAGCATTTAGGGTTTAGGATTTAGGGTTTAGGGTTTAGGATTTGGGGTTAAGGGTTTAGGATTTAGGGTTTAGGATTTAGGGTCTTGATCCCTTGAGCACATGAATCCGATTCCTACTGGGATGACTTCTGATTCGTTCTGACAATTATGCACGAAGGGCGCGTCGGAGTATGATGTCAGGTTAGTGGCATGCCTCAACATGATCCGGGTTGAATCCTGAATAGGTACGACCCTGACAGAACCTGAATGCAGAATCCCATCAGCCCTGTGTAATTCTCATCTAACCCCATTGCCTTCAAGGCAAGACATTTTGAGAAATTCAAGTGCAAAGAGCATCCATACTCCTGAAAACCTCCGTAACGTCCTAAAGCCTAAGCCCAAAACGGAGTGAGCAAGCTCATCATCTCTGCAGAAGTTCAATTTTCTGAATTCTACCTGCAGCAAGAAGCCCAGGCACAAATCTAGCAAGCTGCTGTGCTTTGGGCCACAGCCCCTAACAGAATAATTTCACATCGATCCTGAGATTCTTGCGTGGTACCCTTTGTGAATCTGAAGCCCTGTTTGTCTCTAGAACCTGGCCTCTTCCTTGCCACCCAGGACAACCTGCGAAAGGCGTGCGCAGACGGAGCTGCCAGAAGCTCAGTAGGACTCGGGGTTGGCAAGGGAGGCCCTTGCAATCACAGGGATATTACCAAGAATGCTGTTAAGATTTCCCATTTTGGCGTGTTCGGTACGGGATGGTTTTCCATATTACGCCGAGAACGACGGTAGGTAACATTTGTTTCCTGCATAACCGCATGACGGCGCATTCGCGCAATTACTATGTAATCCGTACTAAGCTGCATGCAGTTGTAGCAGGAACCATAAGGCACCATAGGAAATGTTAAAGCCCAGGACCTTACATCGACTCTGTACAGGGCTATGCCGTTAAGGGGGGATCCATAGTCTCCACGAAATTCCGGAAGAGTAGAGGGAGAGGTCCCCCATCTGTGGCTTTTTGAACCTCAAGCACCTGAATGAAGCTTAATCCCAGCTCCATGAGGTGTAGCTTCCAAGCCCCCAACTTTGAACCCTTAACACGGATTTAGGGTGAGGGATGCAACTCAAATGATTTCAGTCAAATCTTCTATTCAAACATGACATTCAGTCAAAACCAGCGCGAATTCCAGGTTGCCTTTTTTGCATAGTTCTCAAAGTGTTGGATCCCTCATATTGCCCGAAACCCTAAATCCTGAATCCCTTCTTCAGCCCCGGAAAAATCGTTCACCCCCAAACTCACAAACCGGTGAACCTTCCTGAATTTGGGAGCTTCCAGAACTAGGAAGGAACCCTTTTGGGAGTCTCTCTTTTATAAACCTGCGTATAGGTATAGTATCTTGCAGTATGTATTCATATACACACACGCACACCTTGGGGCCTCTTTTTGAGCAGGAAGCCTCTTTTGATGAAAGAGTTTAGGCTTGAAACCTGGAGGTTTGTACCCTTTGGCTTTGGGTCCCAAAGCCCAAGTTAAGGGCTATATTCGGGCTTAGGGTTTGTTTAGGCCTAAACGCTAAAACCCTAAACCCTGTTTAGGGTTTAGGGTATCTCATGGTTTAGGGATCCAAGCCCCAGGGCACATACCCAAGCGGTACAAAAGAAAAAGCTTCCCGATTTGAGGTCTCGACCGTCCAGGCTATCATCTCCAGACGGGTCGAAGTCACCGCGGCTACAGAGAACGGGCGAGGGCCCTACACCCGAAAACCTAAACCTGAGGCTTTAGGCGTTCAAACCCGAAGGTTGTTTGAGTTTAGGGTCTAGGGGTTTCTTGTCAAGTTATTCTCCAAGCTGGCGTTCCCAAGAAGATCAAAAAATATTATCAAATAATTTGGAGAAGCCGCTGTGCAGATCTTGTATTACAGCTTCAGGGTTCCAGAGGCATCCCGGCAGTGAGCTTTTCCGGTTTCTTGGATCTCGTGGATCCTCCTCCTGCTGCAAGGACGGTAGTCCATGCAACCCTAAACCCTTTGTGGATTTCGCGTTGGGCAAGGGCTTGCTAAATGGTAGTCTCCCAAAATGGGGGATCCCCAATATAGACCCTGTCATTTTCCATGTTCTTGTCCGTTTGATTCTCCATTCTAGGGGTTATTCAGGGGATACTTGAAGTTTAGGCTATGCCCTAAACCCTAAACCCTGTATCGCTCATAATAAACGCGATGGTTCCACTTACTTCCTAAGCCCCGAACCCTAAACCCAACACGCCTATAATCCGGACTATAGTATTTGGGGGTCTCAAAATTGGGGTCTATAAGAAGGACTATAGTATTTGGGGGTCTATATTGGGGTCCCTATTTAGGAAAACTATCACATCTTGGACTGCGGGACGGACGCGGGACGGACCTGGCAGGCGTGGGTGATTCAGGATTTTGTAAGGCATGAATTTGCGTCGCGGTATTGCAAGATTTTGCGACGCAAAGTGGAGTAAATACTGGCAGGGGCAGTTAAACCCTAAACCCTAAACCGCGTAAGCACCGTGGAAATCTCTTGCTGCTCGGCCATTTTCTGGTCCAGAATCTGGGAAGGAGGCCTGGTTCCCGAGCTCCTGGTGACACCGGTTTAGGGTTTAGGGGTTTAGGGTTTAGGGTTTAGGGTCTGCATAAAGAACTCTGTCTTCCATTATCCCAATATAACCCAACATAACCCCAATATACTAGAGTAGTTTCCATCCTCTTTTCCAGAACCCCAATATACTATAGTAGTTTCCATTTTCTTTTCCATTATCCCAACGTAATGATAGGCTACCACAGCAGCAATTATTTTGTCAGCTTTAGCATCGTCAGCGAGGAAGTGGCAGCTCAAACAGTCAATGTGGTGTGGGCATGGTTGCTCTGGGATATGGAACGTCATATGGGTTTGCCACGGGATGGACATGGATGCATTCGGGAATGTACGCTTTGAGGGCTTGGACCATGGGTGCTGTGGAAAGTTGATGCAGTTGGGAACGTGCATCATTATGGTTTCGTATGGATGCATGGAGAAGTGGACGCCGTCGCCCATGGTTTGAAGCATGGGTGCTCTGGGAAGTGGGTTCCCTCGGGGATCGGAAGTTATTCTAACTTGATCCTGGATTGGATTCGGGATGGACGTCTCGTTGGTTTGGGTGTGGATGCTCCGGGGCATGAATGCGGATTTGGCGCGTGAATGCTCTCAGAAATAGATGTGCTCGGAAACGAGAAGCCCCTAAACCCTAAACCCTAAACCCTGGTGTGGTCATGGATGTTTTGGGAAATGGATGCAGTCGGGAATGGACGTTATCAGTTAGTATGGCCTGGAGAGGTGCTGCGAGCGCAGTAAATTTCAACGTGCCGCCAATTGTTCCCATATAACCCCAATATAACCCTCCACATCATAGTTGTTTCCATTTTATTTTCCATTATCCTGATATAACCCCTATCACCCGCATAAGCCACGAACACCGGACCTTCTGCCACGACGCTAACACGGAAATTTGAAAATTGCCCTCGGCCCCTGTGCTTAGAGCAAGCAAACAATTCCTGCAAGATTTCTCCACGAAACGTGACTGAGAATCCCTGATTTCCGGGGCAAAGGCTCCTTCTCAGGTCTGGCAAGTCCCACAGTGAAGTGATGACAGTTCTAGGGGTTGGGGTTTAGGGCTTGGAGTTTAGGATTCAGGGTCTCGGGTATAGGATTCAAGGTTGTGGGCGTTCGTTTCGCGGGCCCTAAACCCTAAACCCCAAACCCTAAACCCTAAACATGGTACAAGATTGAGGGACATCTGGCAGGTACACTCCTCTCCATGCGGCGGCGGCCGGGCTCTTAGTTCAATATGAGCTATAGTCTAACCTCCTAGTATCTCCCTCAATAATCCCTATAGTAGTCCCCTAAAGAATGCGCTACATAACCCTTTGAAAGGAGTTCTGACTATAGCTCATATAAGTATGCGTCAAACTTTTGGTCCCTCTTACTCAACATCCCTTTGCTTGGTGCATGGCCTTAGACTCTTCAGCGCTAAGCCCCAAGCACTTAGCCTCCTTTCCAGCCCTGCTTACTCCAGGACCCGAGGTTGAGGCAATATGTGATATCCCCATGGTGACCTGGCTTTCCAAGCCCAGTTCTATAGTTGTGTTGGGCGACAATTCTGCTTGCCTAGCACATGAAAACTTGTGATGAAGGTTTTAGTCATGAGGCGCTGGGGCCATCTGTTATTAGGAGCAAGTGTTGACTGATTGGTTGCGCATGCGTGCTGTGTGTCTGCTCAGGACGAATCCTTGATGTTTGGTATGTGGTCAGAGCCCACATAATTTCAAAACTGCGGGATCGGCACACCCGCAAAACCATGTGAGCCCCACGTATTTGAATCAGTTGGCCACGCTCGAACTGGTGAGTAGGATTCGATAGGGTGTGGTCATACTATGTTTGTCTTTTCGGCGCCTCATGTCTTCAGCATCAAGAGGCCCTGATATGGAGAGACACCCAGCTTTAAGCATCCCCCAAGGACTGCAAATTTTGAAGCCCAGGCTGCATACCCTGAAGTCTTCAGCCGTGAACCTCGAGATCCCAGACCCTAAATCACACCCTGCATTTTCACGGATCCTAAAACCCCAACCCTAAACCCTGAACTCCCTGAACCCTGAACCACAGGACCCTAAGACACTCACAAGACAATATGAGGCCCATGGCCGTAGCAAGATCGTTTCCGTGCTTCTCAATGCAGAGGCGCAGGTCCACCAGCAGGACTTTACAAGTTTTTCAAATGGTAGTTTCCATAAATAGGGGAACCCCAATATGGACCTCAGAATACTATTCTCCTTATTATGGGGACCCCAAAAATGGTACCCCTAATTTTCGGAAGCCCCCAAATAGAGTTCAGGGATTATGGCAATAGGGCTTGGGGTGATAATGGACTAACTCGCATTTAATGATGGAGCATTCCCAGATTGCAAACGCATTGTGTCGGACCCAGATTTTTTCAACTAAGCCCTAAACCTTAAGACAGTGGCAACTGGGCTAAGAGATGATGTCGCAATTAAAGGTGCGCCTGAAACATTAGGAGACCTCTGCAAGGGCGAAACAAACAAGCCCAACTTGTTGTAGAAAATGGAGATTAAGGTTTAGAGTTTAGGGAATGCCGTAGGTGGACCCCCCCCCTGTAATGGCGGTAAAATTGATTGGAATAGAAAAGGAAATCAATATGATTTGCATTATCAGGTAAGTCACTATTCGGGGGGGGGGGCGGGGGGTCCACCTACAGGATGCGCCCTTAAATACCACGGAGTACATAATCCATGTTATGGGCCTTTTCAAAAAGGGGCCCACCATTTTTGCAGATTCCTTTCGGCAGGTCGACTGCTCGGCCAGCGGCGTCACGCCGCTAATGCTGGCGTCAATGGGAGGCCACAGAGCTACGCTGGAGGCGAGGCATAAGACGCCAGAGGGGCTTAGCAATGGAAAAGGAAGTGACAACTGACAACTGTTGTATGATTAGAGGGAGTGGCAACTATTGTATGATTAGGGTTTGGGGTTTAGGGTTTAGGGTCAGAGGACTTTGTAAGTGGGTCAACAATGGGGATAATATGGCGCATTATGGCGCATTGGGATCATAGGTATACTGACTAAGTTCCCGTGACCCTCCAAGTCCAAGACGGGTTTGGGGTTTTGGGCTTGGGATTTCGGAGCTTCGCTGTCGGGATTGGAACCGATTACTTACTTAATTAGTGCATGTAGGTCGCGGGGGATGAGGGATTTAGGCACCCGAAGCCTAGCTGCGCAGTGTAGCTTCCCTCTTTACACTGCCACGGGGGCCAAATGCCGGCTTGTGATGATGCCCTCGTGGCAGCTGCTGTGCAGGCCGCTTGCGCTGCTCAAGCGCCAAGTAGAACAGTGGCTGCGGTTGCAGCAGCACCTGTTGACGCTTCTGCCCCGCCCATCCCGAGACAAATGGTGCGCCCTAGCGCTCCTGGCCGCATGGACGCCTCTGCTGGTGATGCAGAGCAGGTGCATAAGTTGCGTCAAGCCCGCCCAGCTAAGCAGCAACGCAGGCGCCTTAAGCATCGAGGTGGTGCTGTGGCTGCTGATGCACCCCTTGGGGCGACCATTACCGAGCAGGTCGTGAAACTGCTGCACTTGCTGCGCCTATGGTATGCTTTCACACGTGGGAGTGGCCACTCAGGCCACAAAGCTGCGGTTTGAGTCTGATACATCGCAAGCCGACTACCACATATCCGACAGGTCTGGTGGGAAGCGGAAAGTTCGGAACAACCCTGTCGGCAGGCAGTCTGGAGGACCACAACTTGTTAGTCCGGCCGTGGCTAGCACTTAGATTCCACCTGTTGCAACGCTCTTTGGAGCTTGCGTGCACACTTCCGCTAATGGCATCGTCAAGATGGAGCAACATAAAGGCAGATTGACTACCAAGCAGTCCAAAGGTAAGTCTTTAAGTTAAGGTGGTGCCTTGGCGCATCATCCAGTTTTTGGCTGCTTGTAAAACTTAGGCTCAGCCCATCCCAAGGCATCAGCACAGCCCCGATGCTCTACGCTTACAACGACCGCCTGCTGGCCGAGAAAAATAGCGTGGTACCCAGTATAGAGCAAAATTACATCCTCTTCTTGGGTAGAAATTTCTTGATACAGAATATAGCCTTACTAGGTTCAACCACCAAAACAAGCATTACCCATTTGAGGCTTTGGGCTTATTTTTTTTGAGGGGGTTTGTAGTCGAGGATGACATGAGCGCGCAATGCACAGGGGACAACGATGCAGAGATCTGAGATATGGCACTGGGCTTTGGGCTGAAAAACATGGGCTTAAGATTTCGTGACATGTCAGGCATGTGGAGCTCGGCAGAGGCCTGTGTAGATGGCAGCGTCATGGCCAAGCGTGCAAAATCTCGATTATGCTAGGAAGGGTATGACCTACCACAGAAGATGTTTTGTCATTTGTCGTTGCTTCAAGCCAAATAAGTTCCTCCATATAAAATGAGCTCAGGGCCTGATCTTATCTGTATGAAGTGTAGGGTGTAGGTTCCAGGGTTTGGGGTTTGGGGCTGTGGTTTGGGGGTCAAGGTTTCAGTACCGTCCAGGGGGTCCAGGGCTTAGAGCTCGGGATTTAGGTTTTGGGACTCAGGGTTCGGGTTTAGGGCGTAGGGAGTGTACAGTACCCAGATTCGCGGAAGGATCTTAAAGTTAGATACCCATTCTAAAGCCTATATGATCCTTGAATACCGTCCCATATGGCTTTAGGTTATCTAAGGTTTAGATAAATTGTGGCTCTGGGGGACCCATAGGCCATGTGCAGTCCCATATGAAAAGCACTTGAAATGTTAAGAGCCGCTGGTTCCTGGACGCTTTATTTTTTGCCGGACAGGCGCTACTCACAGCCAGGGCCTCCGTGCAGGACGTCCTGATTGGGGCACCCTTGCCACGGTTGCCTTCAAGGTTCATGAGTCTGTGTAACACGGAGCGGTACCTTGAGGCAAAGGATGTTCTGGATGTTCCCAGGGCATCCGGGCATTTAGATTCTCAGGATCGGAGAAGACTTTCTATCAATCTGCACGTCCGAGGTTAGGAATTTCAGAGCGTCCTTGGTACTCCTGAGAGTTAGGAGTTTGGGCTTAAGGCGTCATGTACAAGGAGTTGCGAGTATTTATTCAGATCAAGGTTGTCCAAAGCTGCTCTCAGTCATGCCCTTATAATTGCCATGTTCGCATACGTATTTGGGTGTTAAACTGGTAATTTGGAGAACTGTCTTTCATAATTATTTGAGATCAAACCCTAAACAACAAAGCCCGAAGCCCCTTTAAACCCTAAAGACTACAGACCCAACGCCCTAAACCCTTTTAAGCCCTAAACCCCTTGACCCCTTTAAACCCTAAACCCTAAAGCCCTAAGCCGTAAACCGTAAATCCCAAAGCGTACAAGCCCCACGCCCATGAAGTAAGGTCTCTTGTAGGAGAAAGCGCCCCAGACATGTCCAGTCTTGAGGGCGCGGTTTAGGGTTTAAAGGGTTGTAGTTTATAGTCCCCCTTAAGTAGATAGAATATGGGGTATATGGAGATCTTATTGTAGAATATGCGAAACCATATTCTATCTACTTAAGGGGGACTATAGGGTTTGGGGTTCGGGACTTAGGGTTTAGGGTTTACGGTTTAGGCTGAAAGGCTTAAGATGGACTCGTTGAAGAAGACACCTTCATTCCAAGACTTTTAAACTTTGAGCCCTAAAATTACTAATTTTTTTCAGGCGCAGCCCTGTAGGATAACCCTTTAGCTCCTGAATGAAAGCGCAAACCCCCCCCCTACTAAGGTGTGGATATTAGACATACCTAAACCGTTTAAAGGTGCAAATCTGGGCGGTTTGGGGTTCTTTACACTAAAGGTCGGGCGGGGCACTTGGGACGCCCTAAACCCGAAACCCTAAACTCATTATCTTTCTTGTCCGCAAAGGGTGGCCTCTTACGTCTTTGGTTTGGAGCGTACAAGGTCTGATAGGCCGTTCTTTCCAATTTGGCTTCAATGTTGGCTGCTGTGCCACATGGGAAGCAGAAAGTATAGGGCTCGCACCGCGATGTTTGGGATTGAAAGCGGTGTTAAAGGGGGGCCTGCCACCATTGCAGATTGTTCGTAAGCGTTCGTGGAAGCTTCCCTCAAAGGGAAGGGAATGTTGAGAAAGAACCACGCATCATGTCATCGTTCTTTGGAGCTTCGCTGGGTGCAAGGCCGGACATGATGAGGTAAGATATGGGCAATATTTCATCACGGTCAAACGTCGACGCCTGTCGGAATGCTCCTTCTGTGATCCCTGGAGAGCGCCCGTGTAGATGGGAACACACCCACAATATCCCGAACATCCCTACTGAGGATGGAGCAGAGCTTGCAACATTTAGTAGACGACATTATGGGATCCTACATGATGCAAGATTTCCCTCATCCAGTCCATGAACCCTTAAAGAAGAACATTTAGCCCACATGTAAAACCTGAAAGTTTGCTGACTGGTTCGGCTTGGGAGAAGAGGAGGCCTGGTAGAAAAAACACGTCCATACATTCAAGCACCATGGTTTCTCAAAATAAAGAGCCCTCAGGACATGTAGGGGTTATATAGAGGTTAGAGGGAGGCTTGGAAGTAACACGAACCGATTGTCCGTAACAGAGAAGCGTAACAGGAACCGGGCAGGGTTACGTATCAGTTACCGACCGTTTTCCGTAAGAGGGTCGCGGGGCCCATGCGTAATGGGGACCGGCCGGGATTTAACAAAGGCCACACATGCGTCCAGAGAGGCTGACGCATTCTTGTGCAGAGTCTCCCAAAAAGGGATCGCATTTTTCTTAAACTACAAATCCAAAACCTGACGCCGTGTACATCTGCACCTTCCATTCAAGACCCCCAATCCTTATGTATTTCAAAGGTTTGTAGAGGGTTTTTTGGGATTAATGTTGGCTCTGCACCAAAGCCGCCCCTTTGACAAATCAATCTCCATGTTGGGGCGCCCTGAATAGTAGTAATACTTCATTCTAACTTGTAACAAAAGTAGTCATCGTTGTTCTTGGTCGTGTTGTGGTAGTAGTCGGAGTTGTGGCAGCAGTAGTGCTAGTAGTAGCAGCAATATTACTACTACTGCTACTGCTACT
>CAJNIZ010047404.1:121142-144020 GCA_905231905.1 Symbiodinium pilosum | reverse complement strand
GCGTGCAAACCGGGACCAATAACTGATTGCAAGTGTGTTGGCACACTTGGCACACTTGCTCGGGTGTCGGGATAATTAAGCGATTGCTACCACTTGCCCCACTTGCAACACACTTGACCCACTTGACACACTTGCTCTTGCAACACGCGTGACCCACTTGCGACGCACTTGACCCACTTGCGACGCACTTGACGCACTTGCGACGCACTTGACCCAATTGCGACGCACTTGACCCACTTGCGACACACTTGGCCCACTTGCGACGCACTTGCCACACGCGATCCACTCCCTTCCCAGCTGTCGTAATCGTCCTAGGTCAAGTGGGGCAAGTGTGGTGCAAGTGGGCCAAGTGTGTCGAGTGTGTTGCGAGCGGGCCAAGTGGGGCAAGTGCGCTGCAAGTGGGCCAAGTGTGTCGAGTGTATTGCAAGCGGGTCAAGTGTGTTGCAAGTGGCTGTATAAGCCTGAATCCACTTCCCCAAAGTCTCCCTCAAAATAGATAGAGTTTGAGGGAGACTTTGCGTGAGGCGGCAAGCCAGAAAAATGCTCTCCGAAGTGGGTCACCCGGGTCAGGCGGATCGCCAGCAGACAGGAGGCTGTAGAAGGCTTGAAAATCGCAGCAGTCTCCCTCACACAGAAGACAGTCTAAGGGAGACCTTTCTGGATTGGGTTGCCGCTTGCAGCCCACTTGACCCACTTGCAGCACACTTGGCCCACTTGTGGCACACTTGCCCTACCTGGCCCACTTGCAGCCCACTTGGTCCACTTGACCCACTTGCAGCGCACTTGCACCCCACTTGACCCACTTGACCTACTCAGGGACGTGGAACAAGTGTGTCAAGTGTGCTGTAAAAGCAAGTGCGTCAAGTGTGCCAGCACACTTGCAATCGGTTAATTTATCCGGAAAAGCAAGTGTGCCAAGTGTGCCAAGTGTGCCAACGCACTTGCAATCGGTTAATGGTTCCCGCCTGCGCTCGCAATGCATTATTTTACATACTTTTGGGGCCTAGGTAACTATAAATTTATGGCATTTATAAGCAGTAAGGTCCTCTCCTTGTACTAAGAGCGGGACCTGTGGGGCTCATTTCGTCCCCTCCTCTGGAGTCTTCCTCCATGGTCCTGCCCGTTTCGCATGTAGGGCTTAAGGCCTTGGGTTTGGGCTACGTTCTAGAAAGTAGATCTCTCAAAGTTTGGCCATCAGTCGAGGGATTAGAGGATTTGGGGTCTACAAAGTGGATTGAGGCCCTGTATTGATATTTCTTGTCGCTACCTCCACAATAAACGGCCTTTAGCACATTAGGGACTACTTCGAGGTTGTTTCAGTTTAGGGTTTGAAGGCTTTAGTGCTTGGGGTTGGGACACCCTAAACCCTTAGGGTTCTTGAATTCAGGGCTTGGGGTCTGGGGTCAGCTGAGGGCTTACGGTTTAGGGTTAGGCTTTCTGTACTTTTCTGACCTGTTGCTAGGCTGCCTGACATTCGTAAACCACAAAAAGGCCGGAAGGCGTAGCGCGGAGAGCTTACGGGCTTTACCTTCAGAGGGTCTTGCTAATTGGAGCTGCATAGGTCACTTTCGCCTGCTTAATGCTGCAGTCTCTTGGAGAACAGCCTATTGACAAAGGATTTCCTGTCTAACCCTTCACCCTAAACCACGTGGCCACCAATGTTTCTTCTAATCCATACCGTAGCCGCCGCCTGCATCAATTTTCCACGACGGCAACTTCTTCGATGAAGCGGCCATGCATAGAATGTTGGCCCCTGGAAACCCGGCTTGCATCGATGTAGTTGACCTCCGTCCTCAAAGATCGCGTTCATTGCCACGCACCCTGTCTTACAATTAGTCACTCAAATATCCTAGTAAAGCCCCATGTCCAGCTGTTGCATACCGGCGGATTGATTGTCTCGAAGGGCCTTGGTACACTTCAGGGCTCCAACTTGGAGCACATTGTATGGGGACCTCCCAATACGGGGCCTGATCCCAGGAGCCAGAAACCAAATCTTGAACTCGAGGCCGACCAGCTACATTAAACCTCCATATTCTAAAGCTTGAGACTTACCCTGAGGGTTCAAGGACCCAAATAAAAGGGTATTAGGGCACAAATACCATTAATATTATAGTATTTGGGCCCTAAAACCCTATTCTTTGAGTCCTTGGACCCTTAGGGTTATAGCTCAAATCATTTAGGCAAAGGGTGTAGCCCAGCGCGCCTCTGGATTCGGAAGACAGCGCTAAACCCTGTTGAGTCTGCAGGTTTTGGGGCGCAGACCAGCACTAAAAATCCGTCCCCAGAACCCACAGATCCGTGGGAGGCTTTGAGGCGCCAGAAAGGAGGGTCACAATTTTCCAATGTTATGACCCCTCTACTAGTTATACTGTTAGGGGGTCTAGGGCCTAGACGGGAAAAGACGGTCCAACCTTTGCAACATCGACTAAGCTGGTGGAAGGTTTCCTGCATCCACCATAAACCCTAAACCAGCAATTTAGCCCCAATCTACCAAAAGCCAAACTGGCGTTGGGGCGAACATGTCCCAAGAAGATAAAACATCCACAGGACCAAATGCGATTACCCTAAACCCTAAGCCTTGTCCACATCCCAAGGTCATTCTTTAAATGGACAATGTTCGCAATCCAAAGAACCCCCAGAGTTGTAGCACTAGAATCATACAACTGTTGATTGCAAAGCTCCTGCATGTTCTTCATATGAGCTACAGCCTAAACTCCTCAAAGGGTGTTATATAAGGGATTATTTAGGGGAGTATTAGAGGGGCTATGAAGGGGGATACTAGGAGTTCAGACTATGGTCGTCATATAACCCTAAAACCTAAACCGTCATATATTACACACACTCCTAAATGTTGCGTTCCCCTACTACCTCCCTCTATGATCCCCCCCAAAGGTTGCTCCTTAATGTTCACGGTTTTTTGTTTTGGGGTTCAAGGTTTAGGCTTTAAGGTTTAGAACTTCAATCACCCTACCCATCCCTTGTGACCTTGATTAATGGGGAGCCTACAAGGAGGGGCCATAGTTACAGACATAACTATACTTACAAGGCCTATAACTACAATTTATGGAGCTTATAACCATCGTTACCCCAACTTATAACCCAACGTATAACTAGGGGGCCCCTCCTTGTAGGACCAGTGTAGTATAGAGAGGGGTGGTAGGGGCCCATGACACTCCCTTCCCAGGCTCTGGGCTACTTAGAATACTGCAGGATGTTTAGGGTTTTAGGGTTTTAGGGTTTATAGGGTTTAGGGTTTAGTATTAACAGTATGAGTATCACAGGGCTCTAAGTTTGAGGGTTGGAATTATCAAAGCCCACTGATGAACTAGTGTTGATGGATGAAATCTTGCACCACCTATAGGGGCCCCCAAAATACGGTAATTCCTAGAACTCTAGGGGCTCAAGGTGGTGCTGGATTTGCTCCATCAGCAATATGACTATCGCAGTCTCTATGTCAAGGCCTACCGCCCGTACATAATACGCCCCTGACAATTCTGCTAAAGTAGATTTCCTTGAGGGTTCCCAGAAATTACCCAATGAAGTGGTAACCTATTTGCAGATGGGATCTGCGCTAGAGTTTCTGAGTGTGCCTACCGCATTGCTCCTCTGCGCTGCCTTTCCGCCGCGCAATCACTTCACATGCTGCGAAGGCAATGACTTGCAGTTGTCCCTTATGGGGGTATAGGCTGCTTGTGCTGAGGCAAGGGCTGGGATGTGTGGCTGAGAGTTCAAGCTTGATGTTTCCCGCTGCGGCAGCACGTTCCCCATGACTTTTGCTTGCTTGGCAGGATGTAGTGGCTTGCAGATTGGGGATGAGCTTAGGGCTCTTAGGTTCTAGGGTCCGAGAGTCGGTGAGAGTGTGGAAAGCTTGCTTGCTCGTCCTGACCATGAACACGACAAAGGTCTTGTGCCAATGCTCATGTCTCTTTTCAAACTTAGGCCCCCAATACCCCAAAACCCTAAACCTTAAACAATAGCTTTACCAAAAAACAAGTCCAAAGTCTATAGGCTAAAGCTTGCTGAGTTGGCAAGCTTGTACGCTCTTAGTAGATGGACACTTTGCCTCTCATGAATAGCCTTGAACCGTGTTTGCCAGAAGCGCTATGTGGCCATGTAGCCGCGGACCCTGAACCCTAAAGCATACCCAAGAGATCTATGAATAATAACAATTTCGGCCCTGGGGTCTTGAAATAGGAGTGTTTAGGGAGTTTAGGGAGTTTAGGGTTTAGGTTTGCTACTTTGCGTTACTTGGATCCTCCAACCTCTGAGACAGTAAAGGCGGGCTTAGGATTTAGAAGTTTAGGGTTAACTTAGGGGTCTAGGTTTGGAATTCAAGGTTTAGGGTTACCAACAGAGCAACCAAACTACTTCGAGGCTCAACTACTTATATACTGGTTCTTAGCGGGGAATGAGAAAATGTAGTATATAGGGATTAGCTCAAGTTAGTTACATGGAGGGCCCCCCTAATGAAAAGTTGGATTGTAAGTTGGAGCAAATATAGGTTAAAGTTCCACCAATCGTACTTATATGGCGTACAAGTATAGTGATGTAACTGGGGGGCCTCTCTCTGTATGATGAGTTATAACCTACTTATGCCCATACTTATATACAGGAAAAGTCTTGAGGTCCAACATTGCGGTACCACTAATATTGCCTTCACATCTAGGATTCGAACTCACAAAACCACGGAGCACAATTATCACAATACCCACAGTTATAGCATGCCTGGAGAAATTAAATTTCTTAGGGGCAAATGATTCAATCAGATGTTGATTGATTGTATGTAGATTTTCCAACATACAGGTTTGGCATTGTTATGCCGGGGCCCCACTGAAATGGAGATAGAGAAATTGACGGGGGGAGGGGGGCTTATAAATGCGAAGACGCTATTACGCCTAAGATGGATGGAGGAGAAGATTACGACACCTGAGGCGAATAAGCTGCTGTCAATTATATGAGCCATGGTCTAGACTCCTAGTATCCCCCTTAATAACCCCTATAGTAGTCCCCTATATAATCCCCTATATAGCCCCCTTTAAGGAGTTTAGACTACAGCTCAGATGACTGTACATAGGGACTTACGTTGAAAGACTCCGCAATCCACAATGGTATGCCTCGTGACAACGCAGCCCTTGGTGTAAGGAGATGAAAAACTCTTACTTCGGATGCCTAAACCCTAAACCCCAAAACCTATATAATCCAATTATGGTAGCTTCCATTTTCTTTTCCACTATCCCTATATTAATACAACCCTACACCCTAAACCCTAAACCCCAAACCCTAAACCCTAAACCCTACAACCCTACACCCTCAACCCTAAACCCTAAACCCTAGCAATTACATGTCCCAGCTCTGGCACCACATGCCATTTTTTCATCATTCGACAATGTGGGTTAAGGGTTTAGGTTTTAGGGTTCAGGGTTTAGGGTTTAAGGTCCAGGGTTTGGGGTTTAGGTTTTAGGGTTTAGGGTTTAGGGTTCAGGGTTTAGGGTTTAAGGTCCAAGGTTCAGGGCTTAGGTTTTAGGGCTTAGGGTTTAGGGTTCAGGGTGTAGGGTTTAGGGTTCAGGGTTTAGGGTCTTGCAAAAAAAAAGGGCGCAATCCAGCTACCGCTGCCTGACCCATAGTTAAGGGACACACAAGTTATGCATGAATGGACACCGCACACATGCTCAAATAGACGCTGCCTTGCGAATTCAGTAGGAGGTTTAGCCCAAAGGGTCTATGTAGGTATATGGGATATACTTGGGCCTTAAAGTAGGTACATGGGAACCCCTTCGGGCCCTAAGTATATACCATATACCTACATGGACCCTTTGGGTTTTGGGTTTAGGGGTTTGAAGCGTCCTACAGCGTTGAAGCTTGAGCTGAGGGGGTCTGGTTTATCAGCTTTATGGTTAGAGGCCTGAAGTTTACTGCACTCCCCTTAGACCTACAATAGAAGTAAAAATTACCCTTAATGATTACTTGATGTTATATTGCAAGACAACAAAAAGCCTAAGAAAATAGAAGTTTAGAGTCCAGGGGTGAGGATTGTGAGGCTCGGGGTTTCGGCGCTGTTGTTGAACACAAAACACGTTGAGCTAGGCGTTTTTTCCGACTGAAACGTTGGTCATGCGAAATGTTCGCAACCGCTCAAAAGTTGATTTGGGCACGGAGTCTACAAACCCTAAACTCTAAACCCTAAACCTTAAATCCATGTCATCTACCCTGCCCCAAACGAACATGGCAGCCCAAATGGCCCCACGCTAAAAGGCCTGTTTACGGTTCCATGCTACTTTGGAAGAGTGTGCGTGGGCCCTATTTGCAAACAAAAAACAACTCAAAGTGTGCTTAGAGCCCGTGTCATACGAACAACTTGGCCGCATGCCTCTAGGGCTTTAGGGTTCAGGGTTTTCGTTTTACGGCTCAGCATTCTTCTGGAGCTCGCTACTCCAACAGCTGAAGCTGCAAAGTAGCAAACAGTTTGGCAGTTTGTAGACCTTTCACAGACCCCATGAAAAGAATCGATCACATGCCGTGCTAGTCTCAAGAAACAGCGAAGCGGCAGCGCACTTTTCCGCCTGTGGCTGCGTTGGGAAATCTCAAGCCGTCCGCGGTCGCTTAGACCTGGGAAATGGCACGCATGCTGGGCTGAAACAACACTGGGGGTATTTGTGGGTTACATTGGGGTTATTTTAGGGTCATATAGGGGTATATTAGGGTAATATTGGGGTTATAATGGAGAATCAAATGGAAAAGAACATGGAAAATGAAATGGAAACTGGGACTATAGGGTTTGTAGTGGGTACAGAGGGGGTCGTAGGAGAACCCTATGAAAGGCGTCTTGCAAACAAAGCAAGATCCGAAACTGCTTTTAGCAAAGGGCAGGTGGCTAACCGGCCAAGTTTGCCACCAGCACCCTCCCTCAAAAAACATCATGTCCATGCTTAGGAATTAGGGTCAGGAGTGCGCAGCCGCTAACAGCATATATGGCCTTTGTATATCGTGTTGCTTGGAGCTTCGACTGCTCTTACATGTTCGGGAATTAAGCGCTGACTATCTGGCAAACGTACCATAACATGCTGTAGTGTTAAGGTTTAGGGTTTTGGACATACGAGCTGATAGAAGCTCAGCATATACCGGCAGCGGCTAGATTCTAGGAAATCGGCATGAAATTAGTCGCGCTTCTTCACAATTCTAAAAACCTTATCAGGTTTCGGGCACGCGCTCCAGACCCTAAACCCTACTAGTCAGGTGTCTTGCACTAACCCGGGTTTGTCAATATTCCATTATTTATATAGACTCTCAGCAGTAACAGCCCTCACAACATCTTGTTCGAGGAGCGGACCCCAAAACACAATCCTGAAAACCTTAACCCTAAACCCTGTATTGTTCTGAGAGCCTCCAACTACCATCTACTACGGCCTGAGTACCGATTATGAGGGGCTTTACATCCACATGTAAGACTGAAAGGTCCTACGAGAGTCTTGGTACACATCACCTCACTATGGGGTCCCCTAAGCCCTCTAAGCCCTAAGCCCTAAACCCTAGACCTCAAACGCTAGACCCTAAACCCAAAATCCAAAATCGAAAACCCTAAACACTAGAAGGAAAGCTAAGGAAGCAGCGATTGCTCCGCATGTGTCGGGTCATCCTGCTTGGCAGATTTCTTGAATTAGTATGTCTTAAGGTCCGAGGACCTTATTAGGTTAAGGGTTTAGGGTCATTTAAGGTTTAGGGTTTAAGGTTTGGGTCCCCCACTGCCCATTCAGATGATGGCATTAAAGCCCTAGCACCATAGTATTTGAGTCCTTGGATCCTGTGGGTCAGTTTTGGGGCTCAAATAGGGGACATTGGGATAGTATCTGAATCAAAAAAGGCCTGCAAATATGTGTCTGTACTCTTAATGGTGCTTAAGGAGAGTGGGTGCAGGAACATTGGTACTTGTTTAGGGGAGCTACTCCCCCGCTCTTAAAGTCTTACTGAAGCATTATTATGCAATTCGGGCACTGGGTCAAATGTTTAGGAAGTTATCTTCTACTGCTAAGCGACGCGTGTTCCGCAACCCAAACCTGAATCCTAAACCCTAAACCCCATAAACCCCATAAACCCCATAAACCCTAAACCCTAAACCCTAAACCCTAAAACCTAAACCCTAAAACCTAAACTGCTATAACCCCTGAACCAGAGGCCAAGGACTGGAGTTCAGGAAGCACGACTAGGGATTCTGACAGGCTCACAAAACCAGAAGGTCTGGGAACCCAAATGTTCAGGGTTTAGGGTTTTGGATTAAACGGTTTGGGGTTTAGGGTTTTGGATTAAACGGTTTGAGGTTTAGGGTTTTGAGTTTAACGGTTTGGGGTTTAGGGTTTTGGGTTTAGAGGTTTTGGGTTTAGGGTTTTGCGCTTAATGGTTTGGGATCAGGGTTTTGGGTTTAAAGGTTTCAGGTTGAGGGTACCCTAGAAACCCATACGAGGATTCGGGTAAACCCTAATCCCCGAAACGAGGTCCCAGAACTGCCATATGACTGCGTAATGGTAGGGTCCCAAATTGGTGGTTACCAACAATCCCTCCGTTAAGGCCTCCCTAAACCCTAAACCCTATAAACCTCTAAACACTAAACCCTAAACTACTGGGTTGGCCCCTAAAATCCTTTGAAAAATATGAATATATAGGGTCCCCTATTAAAGCAATTAGGGAAAATATTAAATATCCCAGGGGCCTACCCAGACTAGAACGCTACCCACCTGCGGTTGAAGCTTAATCGGTCTGAGCAACGAATTGACGCGTGACCACAACAAGTACCATAAGTACCTGCGGTACTGTACGGGGTGGATGGAATGCTCTAATGGCCTACTGATGCATGGAAAAATGAGTGTCTTCTGCAAGGCCACCATGTTTTTCCTTTTGCAGCAGCTCAGGCGATGGGTCATAAAAGCCATAAGCAGATGTGCTAACCGACCCCCAACAAGAAGACATGGGCAAGCAAAGTTCAGAACTTAGTTGTCTAAAGGGCACGAAAATGTACTCGCAACATCGGCTTCCGGTTCCCTATGACCCTACGATATCAAGCTAAGAACTGTTTATCTGACCCCCCTGGAGCTCTTTAACTCGGGGATTTTGAAGTCAAGGCCTGGTGCGTACGCCAGAACTACGAATTGCGTGGGTATCCCCCCAAGCAGCCTGAAACTCTGGAAGCGTCCCGTTCGCCCAATGCAACGTTAAGCTCAGAACTCTCATTAACCCTAGACAGCTTCCAGTAGGGCCCAACGCATGGCAAAGTTGTAGACTGAAAGGCCACGCTAGCAGTATGGGCGGCCCAAGCCGTAAGCCCCCTGAGACTTGGTAAAACACAATCCGCTTAAGCCCTAAATGCCCCTGAACCCCAAGCCCAGAACCCCAAAGCCTGTGAACAACCCTAAACCCTAAACCCCCGAACACGAAGTTACTATCACCTTACATCCCAACATCTTGTCCCAACGTCCTAAACCTTAGCAAATCTATACTCACCCCAAGCCCTCAATCTCGGCTGCAAAGTCTTAGAGTGTAAGACTCTTGCCCAGCTCTAAATCCTAGAGCTCCAAAGAGTCCCAAGTAGGCAATGATTATAGGTGGATTTAGGGGTTTTAGGGGTTTAGAGCCAAAGTATGGGAAATCTACAGACTCAGAGCCGCAGGACAACGCTGCTATAAGCTACTTTGTACACTGCGTCACACCCGGAACCCTCAAACCCCAAAACCCTCAAACCCTGAAACCCCTAAGCCCTAAACCCTAAAATCCTGACACCCCTAAGCCCTAAACCCTAAAACCCTAGACCCTAAAACCCTCAAACCCTGAAACCCCAAACCCTAAGAACCTAAGCCTCGATATGTCTGCCCCTTGGGATGAAGGGTTGACAGGTCATACCCTAAGGTTGTAACGCGGTTTAGGTTTATAGTCCCCCTTGAGTAGATAGAATATTATGGCTTTGGGTATGTTATAGTAAGATCCCCAAATACCCCATATTTTATCTACTTGAGGGGGACTATACACCCCTAAACCCTAAACCATAGGGTGTAGGCTGAATTCTTGGGATCCTTTTCTGGAACCCTAGGGGACGTCAGTGGTCCGTCTACCCACTCTCCCGGGGCCCTAAGAGGGGAGCATTTTTAAGGCTACGGCCTATGGGGGGTCTAAGTACCTAACAACCATGTGTATACTTCCCCCGAACCTGTACTACAGTTGCTTAACCCTAAACCCTAAACCCTGAACCCTCAAGTACTAAACCCTGCAGTCCCTAAACCCTAAACCCTGTAGTCCCTGAACCCCTAAACCCCATACCCTAAACCTACTTATTGAATACATGGACCCCTTGGGCTGATGGACGAGGAAGGCCACCCACTAAGCAGAGGGATCTGAGTAAGGCTCCTCCGCGACCTGCGGGCGTTTTAGGGTTTAGGGTTTGGGGTCTTGGGTTGGGGGTCTAGGGTTTTGCGTTTAGGTTTCGGGGTTTAGGGTTTAGGGTTTGGGCTCTTGGGTTGGGGGTCTATTCGGGGTTAAGGCTTTTGGGTTTCCGTTTGGGGTCTTGGGCTTAGGGTTGAGGGTTCAGTGTTCAAGGTTTTGGGTTTTGGGAGGGTTTCGGGATTTTCCGGATCCCTAAACCCTAAACCCTAAACCCTAAGATGCATCAGGGGCTTAAGGTCGCAAGGGATTGGTGTGAGGGGTGGGAGGGATGATCCTGTCGGGATTGAGGTATAGGTTTTAGGGTTTAGGGTTTAGGGTTTAGGATTTAGGGTTTAGGGTTTAGGGTTTAGGGTTAGGATTTAGGGTTTAGGGTTTAGGGTTTAGGGTTCAAAAACTAGCATGGAAGCTCGAAACTTCCTATATAAGTTATCGTCTAAACTCCTAGCATCGACTCTAGTACATACGGGTTTCCATGTCGGTTTGGGGGAGGGTCTTGAGGTTGGGTGAAGATTCAGGGGGCTTCGAAGGTTTAGGGTTTCAGGTTTAGGGTTTAGGGTTCAGAGACTCAGACCTTTGGATTGGGATCTAGGACTGGTGGCTGTTATTATGGGTTTAGGACCATTATTTTACATACTTTTGGGGGTTTAGGTATTACTCATGGAATAACCAAAAATATGGCAAACCCTAAACCCAGCAACCCAGGATGACCTGGGATCCCCGATGTCCTAGCGTGCTTGGAAGATGCAGTCGATGGAGGAAATAGGTTTAGATTTTGGGGGCTTAGGGTTTAGGGTTTAGCGTCAGGTTACACATCTGCCATGATCCAAGTACTCAATATGCATAATATATTTACCAAAAAAAAAGGTGGAGTTGCTAAGGCTGAAGCGAAGTCTCAGAAGCTCCCGGATGTTCTGAATATACTGCTGGGTCTCCGCTTGGTCGCTTTACGCCTCCAAAACTGCGAGCGTGTGCTTAGCCGCCACTGAACACGCAAACGCCTAGCGACACAAGCCGCCGTGCGCAAACTGACTTTGTGCAGCGTGCCTCCTCGAGAAGCCTCCCAGCTTCATCCCAGCTGAGGCTGGAGCCGAACCTACCTAAACAGTTAAACACTAAAACAACAGGTGGAGGCTCATTTTGGAACACCGATTCCCTACACCCAAGCACCCAATTGTTGGGTACTTGGACCCTGAAACTTTAAACGCTAAACTCTGAACAGCGTCAAACCCTAAACCCAAAACCCTAAAACCCTAAAAACCCCAAACCCTATTCGTATCACCCATAACAGCCCAGGGATGGGCCTTGCTGCCGCTGAGGATAAAGCCTTCGCACAGCTGGGCCTCTGCGACCTCAGCTGAACTGGGAAAGGTTTGGGGGGGCTTAGGATTTAGATTTAGATTTAGGGTTTAGGGCTTTGGGTTTATAGGGCTTAGGGTTCAGATGACAATTACATACTTATGGCTTTTTGAAGGTGATGTTGGGATTAAGGGTGCTGAAGGGTGAGAAAACAAACGAAAATAGTCCCCCTTAAGTAGATAGAATATGGGGTATACGGGATCTTACTATAATATACTCAAAGCCATATTCTACTTAAGGGGGACTGTAAACTTAGCTGAGTCTCATGTTGTAGGTCTAATTAGAATGTTTACTGTAGACCCATGACTAATAAACCTCCTCCTTTTAAGGGCCTTAATATTAGGTATTAAGGGGAGGGGTTTATTAATCAGGGGTCTGGTTTAGGGGCCGTATATGGTGGATGGAGGAAATCTCGCACCACCCTGTTATGCCCCTTTTACAAGGCACTGTAGCGAGTTGGTGTAGGGGTATTAAGTAGGTGCAGGGCCTAGGATTTGGGATGAGCTATTAGCTGAAGCCTTAGAGTTTAAGTTTCCTCCGCTTCTCTGTTTATGAATTGCCCCAATTTAAGGCACCGTAAACCCTAAATCCTAAACATTGCAAAGACCTATGCTTGGAATACCGCCAGGAGGAGCTCTTCGGGATGGCTCAGGGTTTCGGGTTCTAGGTGCTACGTTGGAAAGAAGGGTGCGGAGAATAAAGAGCAGCTTGTATTCATGTTCAGCCGTTATGGCTCGGAAACTAGCTAGTTGTGCAGTTCACGCAGTCCTTCTTTAGAGACAGGATCTACATAAACCCGGTAAAACAATGGCCCACCACCCTAAAAAGCAGCCGAAGGGGCCATTACTCTGCGTATTTCTGCATACTTTACCCAAAGGGTCTATGTAGGTATATGGGAAATACTTGGGCCTTAAAGTAGGTATATGGGAACCCCTTTGGGCCCTAAGTATATACCATATACCTACATGGACCCTTTGGGTTAGTATGGGTCAAGGAAGCTGTCACCTGCACATATCGGAGCTCTCAGACGGTTTGGGGATTTGATTGTTGACTTGGTGGGCGCTGTACCCTGGACCCTAAACCCTCATGAGCAAGAACAGGACACAGGCTGGAAAGCAGGGTTTAGGGTTTAGGGTTTAGGAAGATGAAACACAAAGGGTCACTCGAAGATAAGTTTCTTGGAGGGGCGTGCTATTTATCACCCCCTTGTACGTGCACGACCCCAGGTCTAGAAACTAGCAACCATGATCCTTCTGCGGATAACTGAAGTGACTAAGAAAGTTACACTGAAAGGGTCCAAGTATCTGATAAGCATATACGGGCCCAAAACCTGCATCATAATTACTATTACCTAATCCCTTAAAGCAGATACAATGATTCTGGTCCAAAACCCGGTTCAGATACCTCAAACCCAAGTGCGTAATTGTTGGCTACGGGGACCTTCTGGGGACCCTGCCCTAAAACCGTAAACTCTAAAGCGAAATCGTATACCCAATATGTACCTTTAAGGGTACCCAGAATCCCCCTACAAGGGCCTAAGGGCCCATATTAGGGGCCCATTCTTCTAACCGTAGACTACGGGGACCTTCGAAGTATTGTGATCCCGAACCTTAGCTCCCAAAAGCCCAGCCAGGCACAAAGCAGTCCCCAACAAAGCAAGGAATTTAGATTTGGGGTTTAGATTTAAGCTTTAGGGTTTGGATTTAGGGTAGAGGGTTTGGATTTAGGATGATTTAGGGTATAGGGTTTAGATTTAGGGTATAGGGCTTAGGGTTTAGGGTTCCGACCGGGCATTTGCTCCCTGTACGCTTTGCACCACATGGGCTTCATGTAAACATTCTATAAGCCTGATGTAAGGGTACTCAAGTAATATCTCCCCACCTGAAATTTCAGGATTATGGTAGGCTTCAGGGTTAAGGGTGAAGCGCCGAATCAGCATTTGTTTACCCACATATAATTACAGGTGTCTGGAACCTACATCAATACAGCCATGCCAAGCTCCAGATAGTAATACAAGTTTAGGCAATCTTGCTCCGCCAAGAAATCCCATTATATACCAATACTTGGAAATTCTGTTGGCTTACCCTAGGGGCCCAAGTACCTAATTATCATATACTTACCCAAAACCTGTACCATGATTACTATTCCCCAAAATCTCAAGCACCTAACTATTGGGTACATGGACCCTCGGACTTAAGAAGTCCACGGAGCAATAGGGGTTACGGGCTTCCATGGGGGCCTCTGCGGAGGCATTCCATTATGGTGACTCGGGTCCCATCCACCGTAGTGACCCCAAAGTCTATCAAGCCTAAAACCTATACCCCAAACCCTAAACCCTAATCCCTATACCCTATACCCGAACCCCAAACTCTAAACCCTAAACCCTACACCCCAAAACCCCTAAGCCCTAAACCCTACACCCCAAAACCCCAAAACCCATAGCCCTAAACACACAGCGTCTTCTAGGCTTGGGGCCCGAGGGCCTTGGAGCATTTAAACCCTTCTCGGACCCGCAGATAGAATTTTTGGATCGTGCAGATAGAATGCTTTCATCGTTTGTGACAATTCGTTTGTTGTCTGCAATTTTCATGATCTTTTATTCCTATCTGCACTTGGTCGAGACAAAAAACCAATTTGCACGGCGTAAAAAAGTTGGTTCAAAGAAAAACGTCCATCTGCACTGCGCGAAAAAATCTATGTGCACCGCCCGGGTCCTTGGGAAATTTCCAAATGAGTTTACCTAGACCCCAAAAGTATGTAGAATCATAGCCAAAATAATAATAGCCATAAAGGCCATTATTTTACATACTTTTTGGGGCCCAGGTAGGGTTTAGGGTTTAGGGTTCCACCAACGAAATCTATCTGCGGGGCCGGAGCCGTTATCGGGATTGCCATAAGGCTCCAAGTGGCACCGTGTTGGTAATGTCTATGGGCCTTTGGGCCCCAATGGAGGCATGATTTATACGGGAACTAGAATAAGAGTTGTACCCGTAAAGAGGGGAGTTGTACCTTATGTCTTGGTATCTTTCCCTTTTTAGAGGGTCTAGGTTTGCAGAGTAGTCGCTTTTGAGGTGACCCTGCACCCCAAACCCAAGTTTGGGGTGTTCCGAAAATTGGAACACTATGTCAAAACTGATCTGGGTCTCATGCAAACGGTTTTTCAACTTCTTGGTAGCAAAATCTGAAACGCTAAGTCTATAAGTGCTACCTACACTGTGCGCTACAGTCTGAAAAAGGCTACCTGCATGGAGCCTCATGGGAAGAGAACTGAGAAACCCCTTACCATACCCTAAACCCTAAACCCAAATTATCCGAACCCTAAACTTAAAACCCTTCCCCCCCAAAGCTCGACTCTTTGAAAGGGCCTTCTCCAGGCAGAACCCGCCGCTCGCATAAGGAAGTGATTCTTAACGTCCTGTGAGGGGCTTAGCTTACTTTATTCCCTACTAAGAACCAGCAAGTTAGGGTTTAGGGTAACCACGCCAGCAAAACTAGGGTCACCATCCTCTACTACAGTACCACATCGAAGTTTCTGAACTCGTGTCCTAAGATGCTAGGGATTACCTGGGCCCCCAAAAGTATATAAAATAATGGCCTTTATGGCTAGCATTATGGGTTTAGGGCTATTATTTTACATACTTTTGGGGGTTTAGGTAGGGCTTAGGGCTCAGGGCTTACGTCTCTGGAGTTTCAGTTCCGACGAACTCTCATCTTATTACAAAAGGAACACACCACACTTCGCCGTAAGCCTCCAGTACAGCTTGAAACGCGAACCCCCAAAACATGACACCTAAACCTTGGGAGGACCCCCCACCCTGTAACAGCGGTATAGTAGGACTAGAATAGGACCCTAAATATAACCGTATTATCCCTTAGAGTCACTATTACAGCGTGTGGAGTCCATCGAGCCTAAGCCCAAGTGAATTGGCCTGAGAGATGGAGACCATGCAACCTACGTTGAAGTGGGTTTAGGGTTTAGGGTTTAGGATTTAGGGGTGTAGGGTTTAGGGTTTGGGGGTTTAGGCTTTAGGGTAAGTTGAAATTCAAAATCTAATCAACTTAATCTCCCTCAGGGCTCATGTGGCCAAAACAATGCGTTTTCCTTTTTCGGAGACAAAAACCAGGCTGCTTCTTTGAGAGTGAAACCTTAAATCCACATTTGGGGTAGTAGTAGAACAAAACTCTGGAAGCAAAAAGCGACCGCCAAAAACAAAACCGTTTAAACCCTGAACCCTTAATCCGGAACCTCAAGCACACAAAGGCCAGGACCATATGCGGATGCGTCCGTGCGGGGAGAACCTGCTCTTCTTTCAGAGACCATGAATCACCCTAGCTCCGGTAGTTTAGGTCATACCTAAACCCCAAAAGTATGTAAAATAATAGCCCTAAACCCATAAGAATAGCCCTAAAGGCCATTCTTTTACTTTGGGCCCAGGTAGGGTTCACATAGTTTCCTCCAACTATCCTCAATGTAATGCTGCTCTCATTGTGTGTGGTCGACGTTTTGCATCCCTCAGGGGCCATGGGTAGAACGCGGTTTAGGGTTTAGGGAACCCTAAACCCTAAACCTTTGGGTCTTTTGGGAGGCGAGGTTCATTTTTTGGATCCTCTACAGCATCTGGGCTATGAACCCTGAGCCCTAATCCGGATGCCTAAGTTTAGGGTTTGGGGTTTAGGGTTTAGGGAACTTAACTACTCCCTATACCCCACAGACCCTATCTCCACACCCCCTAAGGTCTGGGCATTCCAGGGTCTACTTTCTGCCGGCCTGAGTGGCGCCTCTAATAGGGGCCTTACAACCCCAAATGAGCCATAGTCTAAACACTCTTACTAACCCAGACCCCTGATTAATAAATCCCCTCCCCTTAATAGGGATTGGAGTAAGGATCATCATATTTAGGCCCTAAATCGGAGGGTGTTTATTCAGGGGTCTGCATTAACTCCTATAGTACACCCCTAAATAATCTCCTGGATATACTCCCTCTAAGGGGTTGGGACCCTCAGGTGGCTGCTCCCAGAGGCCTTGGTCCAGGGTGCTGGGTTCAGGGATGGTTTTGGGTTTAGGGGTTTTGGGTTTGGAGGTTTAGGGTTTGAGGGGTAGCTGCCGGATTTTTTGACCCCACGGACTGTTACACCGCAAGGCAAAGCACTGGTTCATGCCAGACACCGCTCTCATGTCCTGGAAAATTGCAACCGACTAATCCTATCCCCCTTATGGGTTCAGGGCCGGTTTAGGGTTTAGGGTTCCCCCCCAACCCTACAAGCACTAAACCTGAAACCCAAACCCTAAACCCTTCTCTTCGAAGCCCCAGGGTTTGGGGCGTGGAGTTTGGGCGTCAGAGATACAGGGTCCTTCATCTCCGCTGTGTTTAGTGCGAGGAGTACCCGCAAGTAGAGTCAAAGGGAATTGGGGAATTGTACTTCCCATAAATTGGGGAGACTTCCAAATGCAGTGCAGGTTGATTCAGGCGGATACTCTAGGGTGCTTGATGTGTTTATCTATCTTCTATTGGAGACTGCGCGGCCAAGCCCCTAAGCAATGAAACCCAAACCCCTAGACTCCAGAACCTAAGTCCTAAGCCCGTGCTATTCCCGGCCCTAAATCCCTAAACTCTCCAACGTGAACTCCATCAGGAGCTTTTGTTGAGTTGTCTCGGTCCCAGACGCCTTCAGGAAAATGGGACGAATGGCATTGTATGAGTATTTGCAGATTATAGAACCCTAAGGGTCCACGTACCTAATAATCATATACTTACCCAAACACTGCTGTACCATAATTACTATTACCTAAACCCTAAGTACCCAGTTATTGGGTACATGGACCCTTAGGGGAATTTGGGCTTTGAGCTTAAGCTTGGGGAGCTTAAGCACATAGCCAGACACAAGATTTACAGACCTCAGCTTTGGCTACGAAAACCAAGGTTCTGAGGGAGGTTGCGCGAAACCTTAGACCCTAAAGAGTGTCTAAGGTTTAGGTCTAGGGTTTGGGATAAGTGCGGGTAAGTAGAGCAGTTCACCAACTTCAACTACCCTCTACTCAGGCTTAAGTACCCACTACCAGGAGCCCTACGCCTCTTTGGATCCCTGAGGGGATGCCAATACCCGACAGTAGAGCTCACCGCTCTAAAGTACAGAGCCCGGAGGAGTTGCAATCTCACTTCCCAGACCCCAAAGGGATCTAAAAATTAGATCCCCTAGAACCATATGGGCAATTATATAAGGATTCTATAGGGGTTATAATGAGTCTATATGGGGGATCTAATTTTTAGATCCTCCCAGGTCTGGGTTGCTTGGGGGTATCAGTCGTTCTTCTTGAAGCTACCACAAGGACAAGGTTTCTATCCAAGATTTGTCTTCTGGACATATGACATTGATTGATCCCAGCGCCAGGGAGACAGCTCAATGACGTAGGATAAATTACCCTAAGGGTCCAAAATTGGGTCCTTGGACCCTTAGGGTTGGTGAGACGCACCCCGGATATGACTCCCATCCTTGCTTGATAGGGTGGGCATCAGGTGGTCATCCTTCTCATGACGTTGCCATTCTTGGCATTTGTTGTTGCTTACATAGACCACACCACCGAGAACGCAAAATGACCACCGGTAACGCAACATGGCACCACTCCTCTTCAGAAAACCTCAAGAAAATTTTTGGACGGAGATGGAACGAACCGTCAAAAGTTGAGTACGCACGGGGCCTGAAACCCCAGCCCTAAACCCAGAATCCACATCTGAAAAACCTTGGCCATGTGTTCAGACTTCGAAGAAATCTGAAGGTGAAACCGACTCTGCTTCTGCATCACGACTGCTGGCGGCCACTGCGGTGGGGCCTGCGCCGGATTCGAAAATGTCTCCAGAAATGGGTTATCTTTTAGGAGGACCCCCCACCCTGCAATAGTGGTAGAATAGGAATATAATAGCACCCTCACATAATCCTCATCGCCTTATTACCCTACATAACCTGTATACACACTATTACAGGGCGGGGTACACCTAAGATATCGCTGGCAATTCCCAAAGAGATAAACCCCACTCTTATAGGATCTCGCAATCATTCTGATCATGTTGGGAAACCCCATATGAGGTAGATGTGGCTGGACTGTGGAGTTACGGGGGTTCAACACCAAAAGGGCGCGACCTTCAATAGAAATAACACGTCCCAACGCAGTTCTTGCTATGGTAGGCTTGCCAAGAGACCTTCCCAGACCCCCGGGAGGATCTAGAAAGTAGAACCCCCAATATGGTACTTTATACTACTATTGGGTAATTCCTAGGACCCCTTAAGGGGGATCTACTTTCTAGATCCTCCCAGGGTCTGGGTTAGTCTATACCCTCCAAAGAAGAGCCATGGGCACTTGATCTTGGAAATGCTGCCATCAAACGCTCCATACATACACTGACCAATATTCTTCGGAACCGCAGATTATGACTATTACTGTCCAATTAATTCCTATTAGTCTTCTCATTATTACTATTACTACTACTATTACCCTTATGGCTACTATTACCATTACTGCTATTGTTGTTAGGATGCGCTGAAGAAAAACCATACGTACTATGTTACGGAAGAGGCTCTCGCATCGGTAGGCGTAGTCTGTAAACTTCAGCAAGCTGCAGCTCAGCAGTCTGCCTACTCAAAGGGTCCATGTAGGTGGGTTTAGGGTTTAGGGTTTAGGGGTTTAGGGTTTAGGGGTTTAGGGTTTTATATACTAAAGGCCTAAAGGGGTTCCCACATACCTACTTACGTGGCACTTAATTAGGACCCGCACTAAGGGTTAACCCTTAGGTACCTACCTGAATGGTGTTTGGGATCTAATCCCCCATTGTTTGAGTCCTTGGAACCTTAGGGCTTGAAAGCCTTACGAAAGCACTGGTGCTGGGAAGCCTCTACGGGGCCCACCTGCGGATGATGTTGCGGGATGAATTGAGTGGCGCCAACCCGGAACCGTGAGAGGAAATGGTTTGCGGTTTGGGTAGTGCCCGGCGATGTCTTCAGAATAGGTAGGAGTGTTCCGAATTCCACGTTTCAATGGGTTTTTGGACGAGCCTAAAGGCCGAAGAGCCCGAATGATAGGGCTGTAGGTATAAGAAACCACTCAAATGATCGTTGTTTTGGACTACAAACACCACTACTTCTTTTGGACTTGGACCCTGACCAAATATCCTTATATAACCCCATACCAACCCTAAGAAACCCTATACCAATCCTTTACTACCCCTATACCAATCCAAAGAAACCCTATATAACCCTAAATACCCTAATGGCCCTGAACCCTACACCCTAAGGGTTGTACCCTGGTTTTTGGGATCCTTTTTAAGGGACACTATATAGAGGACTACATTGGCTCATATAAAGGTTATATTTCGGCCCCATTTGCGAAAACATTTAGGGGTACGATGTCCGGGGGTTATATGTAACCCAAACTCTAGACCCTAAACCTTGTATACTTCTATACATAACCCTACCTAGCCTACACTCTAAATCCTAAACCCTCTATACCCCTATATACCCTTATTGTATAACCCTATATAACCTAAACTCTCAACCCTAAACACTAAACTCTAAACCCTAAACCCTAAACTCTAAACCCTAAACTCTAAACCCTAAACCCTAAACCCTAAACCCTATCCAACCTATATACCCGCCCTGTAAAGCCCTGAAGGCAGCATGATGCCAAGCTCGCTAATCAGGATCAAAATCCTTTTTCTTAACTGCTAAGCCCTGCACAGTTTAGGGTTTATGTAGGATTTAGAAAGGGCTTTGGGGTTTAAGGCTTTGAGGGTTTAGGGTTTAGGGCTTTTAGGGTTTATGGCTTTAGGGTTTAGTGCTTTAGGGTTTAGGGGGCTTTGGGGTTTAGGGTCTAAGGTGTAGGGAACCCTCCACCCTACCTGAATCCTTACTATACCATATCAATAGCTGCTCAATGTAAACCTGTAAGCCGTAAAGCCTGCAAAGCTTCAGAATTCCATATCCTAAGCCCTAAACCCTAAACCCTAAACCCAAACCCTAAACCCACCGAAAATCTGAACAACTCGGTGTCTGATGCCTTTGGGCTTCCCACCAGCTGCAGCAGTCAGGCGTTGAGTTCCCAGGAGGAAAGCAGCAGAAGCCGCGGTCCTTGAAAGGGGTTCAGCATCTAAGGCAGTTACAGTACGTGAGTAATGTTTTTGGTGGTTGAACCTAGTAAGATTATATTCCTTGTATAAAATGCTATACCCAAAAGGAGGATATCATCTTACTCTATATTGGGTACCATAGTATCCCCAAATAAAATACTACTCACGTTGGCTTCAGAGAGATCCTTCACGGGTTGGATTTAAGATTTTAGGGCCTAAGCTTTCAAGGTTCCCGAAAAAATACAGGGCTTAGGTGCTTGACAGATTATAGCTTAGGCTTCAGGAGGGTTACAATTACAAGGTATTGGGTTTGGGCGGTTACCAGGTGCCATAGATAGTTCATAGCTTTTAGAGCCTACCCGGGGTACATGTGAAGATCCTCATCTACAAGGAGCAGGCAATCGTAATTGAAGTTCTCGTTCAAATTCTTGTTCAGGCTTTGTGGGTTAGGGTTTAGGGTTTAGGGTTTAGGATCTAGGGTTTAGGATTTAGGGCTTAGGGTTTAGGGTTAGAAACAAATGGCTAGGCGGCAAGACCCAGATTGCTAGGTCGCACAGGGATTACACTTCTCCCTAACTGTCATCATCATAATCTACATAGAAAACATATACCAGGACCCTCCCAGTTTTCTTGATTGGGGATATGGCCCCTAAAAGGGGAACTGAGGCCTTAACGGAGGGTAGGTGGAGGGTCTGAGTATATAGAAAATATGTACTACAGGACTTGTAGCTATGACCCCGCAACTAGAGACACTGCATGTACGCACCCGCAAGAAGCAGCCCTAGATACGCAGACCACACCACTGCGAGACAACAGCTCAGACAACTCTGAACCACAAGCCTTTAAACCCAGGACACCCCGAAAAATACAACCTTCACCAGCAAATCAGCAAAATCAAAAACCGCGGCCTTAAACCTAGACCCCAGCGCCAAAGCACGCCGTCCCTTGACCTGTAACCCTACGCACCTAGATCTCTAAACCCCTTAAATAGAATTCCGATTGCTTGAATACTTGCGTACCCGAACTGAAGGGTTGGTGTGAAACACCCTTAAACCTATAAACCCTAAGGTTGAACCAAGTAAGAGATACCAGACGGAGGACACAGTCTTACTCTGTTTTGGGGTTTAGCACTTTTGTGTCACCATTCAAATGCAACTCGACTGACAGCAGCCCGGTCCATGCACAGGAGGCCCCAAGACTGGACCTGTGGGCGTGTAGGGTCCATTACAGGTTCAAGGTGATTATAGTCGAATTTAACGAGGGTCTAGGGCTTATGGTTTAGGGCAAAAATAGTTTCGTCATGAGTCCCCGAATATCGTTACGACCCAACTATCCTTACAGGAACCTTGTAGGATATGTGGCCCCCAATGCTGGGTACTTAGGCCTTAACAAAGGGCAGGTGGAGGGTCTAGGTGTAGCCCCCCGAACCCCTCAACCCTAAACCCTTATAAACCCCTGAACCATAATAACTAATAGCCTTGAACCCGGTACGACCGTGAGTACCCGGGTGCTAGGGGTTTAGGGTTTAGGGTTCCGCATCCCCGAACTGGGGGGAACTCGTTTACTTTGAGGTTCATGGTAACTACCCATAAGTGCGCTCATAGCCCTACTTGCGTTACACTTTAGATCATCCCCTGAGATCCAGTTGGGGTTATACGTAGTTACTGAGTCCCATGAATCTCCGAGTAGAGAATTCGAGAACAACATGTTGCTGCTAACATTGAGGACACCGTGCCTGGGCTCTTACTCTGACCCTTATGTTCCTTAACCATTCCTAAGACTTAACACTATTTCCCAAACTCATAAACACTTAGCTTTAATGTTGGACCCGCTTATGCAGGGGCACTCGCTTTAATGTCAAGTTTTCGGGCTTATTCAGGGTCTTGGGTTTGTTTAGGTACCCTCTTTAATGTCAAGTTGTGGAGGCAAAATTCCTAATTTTAGGTCTGAAAAGTTTAAATAATTACGGTTAAATAATTATCAT
>CAJNIZ010047404.1:103847-121042 GCA_905231905.1 Symbiodinium pilosum | reverse complement strand
AAAAAAAAAAAAAAAAAAACATCAATACCACACAACAAAACAAACCATGAGCACGCAAGCAGCAGCCCTGAACTCCTGGACTTTACCCTAAAGCCCTCAACCTTCCGGAACCCAGCCAGGTAGGCACATGTTTTCGAAAAAAAAACATGGGATGTCAATCCCACCCCACACCCCTAATATCAAAAAACCTCCAATATGAAACATTATATCTTGGGGGGGACATCTCTTCTATTATCCCCTATCTCCTTTAAAGGTGGTATTCAATGTTGGTATGAAGGGCTTGCCTGGTCATAACTTGCATGTTACCAAAACCCTATAAGCCCCAAAGTATGCCTGGACATCGTACTGAAAGGGCGTGGGCAAAACCTGAAATCATGGCTCAAGCATGCGACAGTGGGGCTTTCTCTAAAATAGGGAGACGCTGAGGCTTTGGGGGTTTAGGGCTTTGGGCTTTGTAGTTCAGAACGTAGGCTGTTGCAAAGGGTGTAAGGTTCAGGGTCTGGGGGTTTGGGGTTTAGAGCTTCGGAGTTCAGGGTGTGGCTGCGGCGGGATACGGTTTAGGGTGGCGAGCTTTGCGGTTTGAGGGTTTAGGGCTCTGGGTGTCTAAGGTTTAAGGCTTTGGGGGTTTTTAGGCTTAGCGTCGAGGACTTTGGTGTTCAGGATTCAGAGCTTTGGATATTAGGGTTCAGGGCTGTGGAGTTTGGATCTTTAAAGTTCATGCACCTCGGGACCCTAAATCTTACACCCTAAACCTGGCCCACAGTCAAAAAAAATGATGTTATAGCGCTTGGAGTACATGAGGGTGACCCCTATCTCTGGAAACTCCCATTTCTACAAAGACTGTAGGCAGTCTTGGTTTCAAGCTTGTTCGAAAGCTTCTTGGATTCAGCAAACGCAAAGGTAGAGTACTTCACATGCCGAAGCATAACATTATGTTTGAAGCGGGGCCGGGCCTAGTACACTCAAAAAGATTCTCAGTTCAGAGCGTTGAGGAAGTCAGAACACTTAGCCCGAAACCCTGAATCTGGCTCAACCCTAAACGCTACGGCTGAAGATCTCCACAAGCCTTCAGCCATCTACTCGAAGCAAAGAACCCAGAGCTCTGGGATCTTTTCCTTCAAGGGTTTCCGGTGTTTGTTTGGGGAGTCCCCATGCTAGGGATGAAAGGAACTACTATTGGCAAATGTCCATATATTTTGTGCATGTACTGGGGACCATTTCCGTAGGTTTCAAGGTTAGAGTTTTGGGTTCGGGGCCAACTTGGGTGGCGGATGGAAGCCACCTTTCTGAAATGCAGGCTTTTCTCCAGAGCCGAATGATAAAAGAAAGTGCGGGTGCTGTGTAGGGCTTGTGGGGCGTTGTACGGTGCATGCATATCATATGTATAAAGAAAGAGAGAGAGAGAGAGAGACAGGCTTTGGGGTATAAGTTCATACCTCTACATTCGGGAAATACCTGAAATCATCCTAAGGATGACAGCACCATCGCACCACCTAGGAATGTAGGGTGTATGCTTCAATTGAGATCCGTTGAACTCTCTGGAATACCAATTCCCCAAACCCTAAACCCTAAAACCTAAACCGCTTAAACCAAAAAACTAAAACCCTAAACTCCCTGAACCCTAAGAGATACCAATTCAAGCAACATCGTTGGCAGTGAGGAAGACAGAAACCTCAGGGTGGCCGTTCTTGCAGACGCTTGGAAATAGGTAGGGTTGCCGTTCAGGGTTTAGTTTAGGGTTTAGGGTTTAGGGTTTGGGGACACTCTAAACCCTAAACCCTAAACCCTCTCTTGACTTGGAGGACGTACTGAGTAAGAGAGGTTTGACTTGGAGGACGTACTGAGTAAGAGAGGTTACGGAGCAACAGAAGCCTACCCGAAACCCTGAACCCCAAAACCCTACACGCACGCGCGCGCGCGCGGAGACAAATGATTTCAACTCAGGGCTGAGAGGAAGGAATCCTAAGGGTCCAAGGACCCAAATAAAAGGGCCTCAGGGCCCAAATGCCATTACTATTACATTATTTGGGCCCTAGATCCTTTTATCTGGATCCTTGGACCCATATAACCCTACCCTAACCCCAAACCCTAAACCGATAGGGGAAGGAATCCCAGCTTCAAAGCGCTTAGGGGTTGGAGCTTGGGGCTTCTCAGGTTAGGGCTCCGGGGTCCCCCTTCTTTTCCCTTCAAAATACTGGAACACCTAGTGCAAACGACTTCCAAGAGGGGAGCCCTAAACCCTATAGTCCCACTTAAGTAGATAGAATACGGCTTTGGGTATGTTATAGTAAGATTCCCATATACCCCATATTCTATGTACTTAAGGGGGACTATAAACCCTAAACCCTAAATTCTGGGAAGCCCAACCCTTAACCTCAATTCGGAAGGCTCTCCGGGATGACGAACTCTTTCAAGGGAATCAGATGGAAACCGCTCAACAGGGACCCCCAAGAACATAACAGGAACATATTGTTAATGAAGGAAATCTTGCACCACCTTAAGTCCGTAAAGTCCTAGGAGTTACAGTTCCTTTTAGGGCCCCTATAGGTGGTGCAAGATTTCATCCATCAACAGTATTAGTAGGAATACAAAGACTCTTATAGGTAAGTTACTGTAAATTCCAAATATATTCCTACTAACTTCTTGGGTTTCCCTCTACAATCCTTTTGATCTAGTGCTCCAAGGCAACTTCAAGGGGAAATTTGTAGGTGGTACAAGAGGTGGGTACCCTTGCGCAAGGCTTATGAAGGGCTTCTATGCGGTAGCAATGAGCATATGAACTATAGTCTATACTATACTCCTAGTATCCCCTTTAGTACCCCCTATAGCACTCCCTTATATTCCCGCACATAACCCCTTTAAGGCGTCAGTTTAAACTTTAGCTCATCTTGGGCAAGCAAAAAACACATAAGGGCCCTAAAACCTAAACCCTAAACCCTAAACCCTAATAAGATTATAAGTATGAGGGAAACTACTCAGACAACTCTGAGTTCTAACGCCGGGATTACAACTACATTCCCAAGCCTCTGGAGGGATCTAAAGGTAGAAGCCCTACCTAAACCCCCGAAAGTATGTGAAATAAGAGCCCTAAACCCATAATAATAGCCATAAAGGCCATTATTTTACATACTTTTGGGGCCCAGGTACACCTCAGACTCTAAATCTTAAACCCTAAACTCTCTGCTGATGACCTTTCTCTAAATCGTGCGACTGCCTACCTCACTCTATGCCTCCCGGTGACGACCCATCCTAAAATGGATCCAAGCCCCTCTGCTGGTTTAGGGTTTACGGGTTAGGGGTTTAGGGCTCAGAGGTATAGATTTCGATCGATTTGGAGGGGCATGTTGCATCTGATGTAATTCTGGCTAAAACTCTCGGCGATACCTCACAGTGACGTCCGCTGAAGGCTCTTAGACATGGCTACGAGTGGGCTATATCCGCAGAAGGCAAAGCACTCCCTAAACCCAAAAGTATGTAAAATAATAGCCCTAAACCCATAATAACAGCCCTAAAGGCTATTATTTTACATACTTTTGGGGCCCAGGTCCTCAGCAATGCCAGATTTTTGCGGAAAAAGAAGAGGTGACCTTGCCGACCCCACCAAATCAAGTCCTGCCTAGAACCCCCAAATAGGGTTTAGGGTTTAGGGTTTAGGGTTTTGGGTAATAATGGCCCAAAACCTTTGAAAACAGCCCAAAAGGCAATTATTCTAGATACTTTCGGGGTTCAGGTGGTTCTCAATCCCTCCTAAAACCATCAAAACCCAACCCCCGCCTAAACACTCTGCGCTAAACCTTGAACATCCTTGAACATGGGCCCTAGCCCAAGCACTACATGTCAACATAGAACCCCCACCTCACCGCCATCCGGAGACTCTTTGATTGGGTCTACTGCTATTCCCCCAAAATCCCTACCCCTATCGACGACTAGCTCAAGACAGCCTGCAGGTAAACCTGAACCCTAAACTCTGCATATCCTTTAGAGAGCCCCTATAACTCTATGAATGTCCTATAACATGCACCCTAGATCTAACCCTACATACACTTGAAAAAAGCCGCCTACTAATGGAAACCGCCAAATCCCAACCCTAGACCCCAAAACCTAAATTCTACGACAAGGCAGTGTAGTTAGGAGGCCGTGACAGCGAATGCCCAGCAGGCCAGAATATTCCGCCATCCAAACCTTCTTGGAAACCCGTTTGACTCGGTATTGTTGTGCGGTTTAGGGGTTTGGGGGTTTCAGTGGTTTTGGGGTTTGGGATTTAATCTTAACTTAAGATATTAAGGGCCTACGGGTTAACAAAACGTTACCAGGCCCTTGGAAGCTCAGTGACTTGGCGTCTTCTAAGGAGTTATAACATTAGGGTGGGGTGTGTGGGGAGGTTAAACATTGGAGGCTAACGGTGTGTCCCTCATATGATCCCCACATCTCTATGACTCAGTAGGCTTAATGCCCTAAATCCCCAAACCCCCACACCATAACCCTAAACCCTATATAAACCCTAAACCCAAAATATCTACTAAGTAGACGTGCCGAGACAAGAGAGCCACGAAGAGAAGTACTGTGGCTAATCATGTTGGATGTCGATTCTGGGTTCAGCTGTCAGGGTTCTGGATGTCAGGATTTTTATGGTTTAGGGTTTGGGGTTTAGGTCTAGGGTTTAGGATTTAGGGTTTACAGTGCTTTCCCAGACGTACGGGTAGGATGCCTTAATTTAATCCTAGATAGGTCATACGGGATACGAGGAGGTTATGGTCGAGGTGGTATAATATCAAAAACCAATGACTTCATTTTCCTTGTATGCTTCTAGTACGTGAAAAGGCAGCCATCCCCAACGTGACCCAGCATAGGGTTTGCGGTAGTTAGTTTACCTAGACCCTCCAATGTAGTACCTTTCTTGGTAGTCCTAATCACAATCCCAACGGCAGAACCATACCAAACCCAAAAAAGGAACTACCTTGGAGGGTCCAGGTTTAGGGTTCTGGGTTCAGGCGTGGAGACGACTCCCTAAACCTTAAGCAGCGCTAGCTCAGGCTTCTTTAGGCATGAATTTGTAGTTGCAATGCTTCCCAGACCCCTTGGGAGGATTTAGAAAATAGATCCCCTGTAATGGTTCCTAGAAATTACCCATAGTTGTGTAGGGTACGATAATGGGGGGCTCTACTTTGTGGATCCTCCTGGGGGTCCGGGTTTGGGTACTGCGGCAATCCAAGCAACAGTCTGTGATAGTTGTCTGCAGCAGGGCAATAATACGGGGTGCAAGTGTGAAAAAACATATGTCTGCATTGTATAACAATTACAACTAACTAATTAATGCTGTATAAACGCATATACAGTCATGTATCAACAATGACCGACAAAGTCCGGATCGTAAGACCACTATCACCGGAATTTCCAAAGAGGACCTCTTCTTGTTGACAGAACCCCCCAAACTTAAACCCTAAAACCCTAAGCCAATATCAACGCGAACCCCGAGAACAAGCAAGAAACCCTCCCAAAGCTTCAACATCGTGGTCATGCACCGGCAGAAACAATCGCCGGTGCGGGGTAGTATAGGATTGGGGTTCAGGGTCCATGCAAGCCTTGAAACAGTACGTGATTTAGGGCTTAGGTTTTAGGATACATGCGTAGATTGCATAAGATCGATATGGAAACCCTTTGAGGGCAACCGCTTTTGGCCCTGAGTCTATGTAATCTGCCTACATGGGCAGTGTGGGATGTTAACCCTATAATACTCCCCTATATATACCCCAGTGTAACCCGCTTTAAGGTTTTTAGATTGTGGGGGGGCTGATATACAAGTCCATGCCGTGGATCTTGAGAAAAATTGTCTATCTTCATCTGCTACTCAGGGCTCTAAACTCTGGTCTTAGGGTTTAGGGTTTAGGTAGATTCCGAATTTTAGGGCAAGATGCCCTCTACCCCAGGATTTACAACAGCTGGGGGTCCCAGTTCGCGTAAGATTTCCTCAAGCCTCCGCGTGCAGCCCTCAAGAAGAATTACATATTCGATGATATTTCACTTCCCTATTCCTTGCCCATCCTACCCCGAACTGCAAGCCTCACACCCTAAAACCGTAAAACCCCAAACCCCCCATACCCCCTATAAACCCTACGTGCTGAAACCTAAACCTCCCCGAACCCCCCCAAACCCCAAACCCTAAACCTTAAAACCTTAAAACCCTAAACCTTAAAACCTTAAAACCTTAAAACCTTAAAACCTTAAAACCCTAAACCTTCAAACCTTAAAACCCTAAACCTAGGAACTCTAAACCCTAGACCTCAAAACCCTAAACCCTAACATCTAAAATCGTAAACCCAAAACCTTCAAACCCCATATCCTTTCCCTAAGCATCAAAATCGCCTAAAAACCTCATATAGTATGGTCTTTGGGCCGAAATTCCTTCAAATATGAATCCTTGGAATCCCAAACCCTTTCCCTAAGGGTCCAAGGACCCAAATAATAGGGCTTTAAAGCCCAAATACCATTCATATTATAGTATTTGGGCCCTAAAACCCTATCATTTGGGTCCTTGGACCCTTATATAATCCCCAGAATATATGCCTAGATATCCCCCTAGAACCCCTTCAAAGGGACCCTATCATTTGGGTCCTTGGACCCTTAAGGTTTTTTAAGCCATGATGCTGTAGTAGCAAAGCGAAGGCTTTCCAGGCGCCTCCTTCGGACCAGGAGTGCGAAACAAACCTGTTAGGGTTTAGGGTTTAGGGTTTAGAGTTTAGGGTTAAGGGGGTTCAGGGTTTAGGGTCTGGGGTTTGGGGTTTGGGGTTGCTTATATTTTTGTGTAAAAGTGATTTTGCCCTTACGGTAATGTGGGCTAAGTATATCCTAAGGGCAAACATAGGGCTTTAGGGCCCAAATACTATAATATTAATGGTATTCGGGCCCTTAAGCCCTGTTATGTGGGTCTTTGGACCCTTAGGGATCGCGGGGTTTAAGGTTTAAGGTTTAGGGCTTGGGGTTTGGGATGTGGGCTTTAGCGTTGGGATTTAGGGTTTGGGGTCTGGGGTTTATGGTTAAGGTTCCCTTTCATTAACAAAGTTAGCCTTCGTGAAGCCTAACTACCCTGTAACAGCTTGAATGGAACGCAAGAGAAACTTCCAGGACGGGTCTGTGTAGGGTCGAGGGGGGTCTGGGGGTCTTAGAGGTTATTAGGACATGAATGAATGGAACAGGAAGTACCACCAGATGTTTTATTGGGCTACTACATGGAGTTCCGTTCCTTCATTCTCTACTACGCATTAACAACCAGAACGTAAACCCAAAACTTCAAAAATCAAAGCCCTCAACGTTGCCAAGCCGTGAACCAAAACCCTAAACCCTAAAGACCGCAAACAGTGCTTCCTGACAGCTGCACCAATTTTGGTGAATAAAGCAGTGAACAAGGCACACGATTCTGCACTTTGCCGGATCTTTCTGCGGCCTTTGGACTGGCCAAATTGCAAGCAGTTCCAAGTTGAATGCCCATTGCGCCCCCAGCACAGTCATTGCTGAGCTCGAGTTCGAATGCCTCGTCCAATTGAGCCCCCAAAGCTTGCAATTGCTTCATCAAGTTGTCGGGGATGCATGTGCGGATGAATTTCAACAAAGTGCAGTTGTCTCCTTGGATTGTTAGAGTGGGCACGCGCAAACAAAAAGCCTAAACCATAAACTTCACAAAAGCTAAAATCCCAACGTGAAGCCCTAGAGCCCGAACTACGCCGGAATGTTTCATCCTTAGCCCTTTATACCCGGGCCCCAAAGGTATGTAAAATAATGGCCTTTATTGCTATTATTATGGGTTTAGGGCTATTATTTTACATACTTTTGGGGTCCAGGTAATTATCAACATAGTATTCTCAGGGCTTAGGGATTCGGGTTTAGGGGCTTAGGGGCTTTAAGGCATTTAGGGATTTGGGTTTTAGGGTATGCGGGAGTTTCCACAACAAGGAGTACCCTTTGGGGGGTCCCCAGTATCAGAATCAGAATAATCATGGGTCTATGTTGTGTACTTCATTTTGTGGACACGAACCCTAAACCCTAAACCCTAAACCCTAAACCAGTACAGTTGTGTATGGCTAGCTCTCAGGTCATCTGCCCAAAATTAATTGTGAACTCCCATACACCGAGACATCGTTAACCCGAAGCCCTACCTGGGCCCCAAAAGTATGCAAAATAATGGCCTTTAGGGCGATATTTAGGGGTTTAGGGCTATTATTTTACATACTTTTGGGGTTTAGATAAACCCTATAGTCCCCTTGAGTAGACAGAATATGGCTTTTGATATGTTATAATAAGATCCACATACCCCCCCAAATTCTAGCTGCTTAAGGGGGACTATAACCCCAGTATATACCCTATTCGGGTATGGCGGTTTCCGTTTTCTCCCCCATGAGCCGCACACCATTATCCGGTCATTACCCCAATAGTATACCCCATATTCTATCTACTGGGCTATGATCCTAAACCCCAAACCCCCTAGACCCTCAACCCTGAACCCTTAAACCCCTTAACCCTAAACCCCTAAAACCTAAACCCTAAGCCCTAAACCCTTAAACCCCTTACCCCTAAACACTAAGCCCCTAATCCCTAAATCCTAAACTCTTAAAACCTTAGCATTAAACCCTCAGCCCTAAACCCTAATCCCTACGTCGTAGACCTTAAATCCTTAAACCCTTAATGCTAAACCCTAAGCCCTAAATCCTTAAACCTCTTAACCCTACATACTAAGCCTAAATCCTAAACTCTTAAAACCTTGGCATTAAACCCTCAGCCCTAAACCCTAAACCCTAAGCCCTAAACCCTCATCCCTAAGTCCTAGACCTGCTGTGTAGATTGCGGCCGAGGGGCATGTCGAGCTCTGGGGTCGGTAGAGATCCTTGGCGGAGGTTGCCCTAAACTGTTAGGGCTTAGGGGTTAAGGTTTTAGTGGTTTAGGGTTTAGGGTTAAGGGGTTTAGGCTTAAGGGATTTAAGCTTAAGGGATTTAGGGTTTAGGGGTTTCGGGTTTAGGTTTAAACCCGAGAACCCAAGCCCAAAACCTGTTAAAGCCCTAACCCCCCAAACTCTGAGCCTTAAACCCCAAATCCGGAACCTTAAACCCCAAACTAGAACCCAAATCCCAAACCCTGAACTGAACCCAAACCCCAAACCGCTTCGAATGGAAGCCTTAGGGCCGGATCCACGAGAAAGGTCATTTTGGATACGGGAGTTAGGCTTACGGTTTAGGAGGGCCCCTATAGTGATAAGTTTGGTTCTCAGATTGGGTCAGTATGGTTATAGTTTCCAGAAAATGTAGTTATAGGAGTTAGAAGTACAGTTATGTCATTGGGGGGACCCTTCCTTGTAGGGTTTAAGGTTTAGGGCTCAGGGTTTAGGTGAACACCACTAAACGAGAGGGAATAGCACTACGCTTGATATGACAAATTCTGCAAGACCTTCAGGGAACCCTGCACCTTGCGACTCCTAGCTGCTTAGTATTTTAAAGTCGGGTTTAGGGTTTAGGGTTAAGTCATAGAGTCATAGTAGTTTTTTAATATCAAGGCTATTTCAATAGCAGGAGTGCATTACACTGAGTCTCACGTAGTCTAATGACAAGAGGGTTTGTTTTAATTCAAACCCGCCAAAAAGATAAGATTCAGGGATCTGAGCCGTTGTATAAGGATCAAACAATACAAGTGGTTTACAGCAAGAGGATTTTGGGAACAACAACCCCCCAACAGAATGGATAACCGCATTGAACAGGCTTTCTGAGGCTTTCTGTAGAGGATCTAGAAACCCCCCAACCCTCCAAAGAGCCCCATAACTATAGTCTTGGGTTTGCCCGCATCCCCTTGTTCTGCGTGATGTGTAATGGAGGAGAACTGGCTTTTCGTCCCCTAGAATGGGAAATCGAATCGAAACGAGCACGGAACATGAATGGGACATGACATGGCAACTCGCTTAGGAATTTAAAATATCCCTAATATCGACCCTTCCATGCTAGATTGACGCCTGTAAAGTAAAGTTGGAAACTACCATAAAGAATCGGCCACATGCCTAAACCCTGAACCCTACCTAGACCCGCACAAATACCTGGTACAGAACCCAAATACCCACAAACAGGAACTGCATCAGACCTTCTTCAAGCATACTAGACCTTGTCTTCATTGAGGTTAGACCCTGCAAACACCTGGTCTCCCTGGATGCAAAGGCGGGCTTAGGCGTTCAGGGGCTATAGTCCCCCTCAGGTAGATAGAATATGGGGTATATGGGGATCTTATCATGATATTCCCACATGCCATATTCTATCTACTTAAGGGGACTATACACCCCGAAACTCTAAACTCATAAAGCTTAGGCCCCAACATGCATGAATGCTGAAGCCTAAACCATAAACCCTTAAACCCTAAAAACCCTAAATCCTTAAACTCCTTAAACCCTAAACCGTAAACAGAACCCTAGGATCTGTACCCCAAAGCTTGACACGATCTCGAACCGATACGTAACACTAAGCCGGAAAACGCCTAAGCTCCCCCAAACTGACATGGAGCCCCGTAAATCACCTTTTCAGAACGACACAAGTCTGTAAATGACACTTTTGGGGCCTCCATGTTAGTTTTGCGTAATTAGGCTAAACCTTCACAAGGATGTGTTTTGGGTTTGACGACCACTTTGGAGTTCAGGATTTAGGGTTTAGCCTTCCCACGCCCTACCCCTCTTTACTATATCCCTAAACCCTATACCCCCTTTAGGTTCCTTCTTTCTGGGGGAAGATGGGTCACCGCTCCAACCTTCGGTCCACCCCAATGAACTTGAGATATTGCCCGAATCTTCCCGCAACACGGACCAGTTAAGGGTTTAGGGTTTTAAGGGTTTTAAGGGTTTAGGGTTTTGGGACCAAGAGCTGTAGTCTGGGTAAAGGACATGATGATGCCCCGTACTTTACGGGGAAAGTTGGATGCTTGCTTTCGGCAAGTGTGCCTTTTTGCACTAGTTGAGGACGCGGTGAAGAAATTCAGCAGTTGCAACAACGGCCACCGAGCGCGGTTCAAAGTTCGAACATGTGCCTTGCTATCGTGGTCTATCTTTAGTGCGAATATCTGGGGCATCTTTCACAGCATCGTAGTCCGCGGCCACAGTCGAAGGACTCTTGGAGCACTCTGCTTATGCTACGGAGCGCGAAAGACCACGCGGCCCGGCGACATATTCAGGATCGATACTCGGGCGGTAGACATTCTCGAAAAGCGACAACATCCTCAGGAAGTTTGCCTCATCTCGGTCCGTTGCACCGACTCCTTCTACCGAGGTGTCATGAAATTGCCTCCACCCCCCTCAGTATGGTATAGGCTGAAGTGGGCCTCAAAGTGTTATCCGCAATTCTCCAGACCCTGGACAATTAAAGCCTCAAGCCCATATAAACTTAGGGTTTAGAGTTTAGGGTGTAAACTTACCATTCCTCAGGATTCTCAAAGTCCCTTTAATCTCAAAATTTCAGACTCTTAAGCTCAAAATCAGCCAGCAAACCCTACGTAATGATGATAAACCGTGACAGGGCTCAGGGTTTAGGGGCTTCGGGTTTAGTACGTTGCGTTTGGGCCTGGTCAGCAAGCAGCAGAAGCGTGGGTTGGGGGTTTACAGCAGGGTTTAGGGTGTAGGGGTCTAAGGTCTAGGGGCTGCAGTCCCCCAGGACCCAGAAAGATGGAAAGAGCATGCCACAGGGGCTGAATCGAATTCAGCACAAACCCTAAACCCTAAACCCTTAAACTCTAAACCCCAAATGCTGAGCCCCAAACCCTAAAACCCTAAAGCCTAAACCCTTGATCTCTGAACATCTCTGAACCCTATAAAGCATGTTGAGAGAAACTCTACAAGCAAAGCCGAGTTACGGTCGTAGAACGAGTTTTGGCCCTGCCGGTGGGCCTTCTTAGAGACAGTTCTGGATTGATAGTCCCCCTTAAGTAGATAGAATATGGAATTGTACAGCCTTACAATAAGATCCCATGTATTCCATATAGTATTATACCTGCTTGAGGGGGACTATAGGGTTGAGGTTTTACGGCAACCTCGGATTTAGGGTAATGCTATATCATTTAATGTCTTGCATTACCTCAGTACACAAAAACACCAGAATTCCTATGGCAAAATCTACTTAGGGTCATGCAAGGTTTTTAGCATCCAAAGTAGGGTTTAGGTTTTATAACCCACTTATCACACTAGATATAGTCCATCGCTGTATCAGTGTAGTTTGGTTACTCCAGGCCAGGTACAATTTGACTTAGGTTATAATGAAGGAGGGCTCTGAAGGAGACGCCTTGGGGTTAAGGGTTTGGGGTTTGGGTTTAGGCTTTAGGGTTTAGGGGCCCTGGAGACCCCTAAGTGGAGGCCCGCCTGCGGCGGGCCTCCTCTCAGTTCTTGAGGTTTGGCCTTGTAAAAAGCAGAAAAGTTGAGTCCTCAGGATTTGGGGTTTAGGCTCTTCAGCATTGTTGTGGTATTTGGGACGAACTCTTGTGAGTAACTGAAAACGGAAGTAGAATTGAATGAACAGGGATTCTGGGAGGGTGGGGTGATACCAGAAACCGTGCTAGCTTCCAGCTCAGCTCATCGTGAATCCCAAGCCCTAAACGCTATATCCTAAACCCTAAACCCAGAGCCGAGGCCGGGGGGGAGGGGGGGGGCGGGACGAAAACGAAGTGAACGGGCTCAGACCTCTTGTCGTGCCTGGGATAGTCAGTAATTACTCGCGGCATTTGCCTCTCTCTCTCCCCCCTTTCAACTCTAGGGTTTGGGGTTTAAGGTTTTTAACCCTGGGCATCCAACTAGCCCCAAGTAACGGTTCAGGGTTTAGGGGCTAGGGTAAATACTATTTAAGGTCTTGGGGGGCCCAAAAGAGGTTGTTACTTACACAAATGCCCAAGGTATGATAGGCTTGAAAAACACTAGAACTAACAGTAGTGCAACAGCGCAAGCCTGTCGTTCTCTAGGCTTTTCTACAAAAAAAACACATCATCCGTCAGGTGGGCAGTTGCCAAGGAGTACTTGGAGGTTCATGGGGCTTCGTAACTATTTATACAGGAGCCTATGACGTTACTTACACTCCCCATTATGGAGAGTACCCAAACTATGAAAATGGGGTCATAATCCCACGTACAAATAAGTACTAAATTCCATGAACCCCCGACCTATACATAGATGCTCACTCTGATGAACCTGCAAGCAGGCCACCTTTCAAAGAAGGGAACCAAACTTGCTCCTGAGCCATGCAAACCTTTGCGAATTCTGAACCCGCTTAGGTACGTCCTGGTCATCCTCAAATGACTCTAAAATCCGTGTACCCTCAAAACCCTAAGCCCGAAAACCCGAAACCCCGAAACTCCAACACCCTAAGACCCAAAACCCCTAATCCCTAAACCCCAGAATCCATGAAACTGGAAAACCCGAACCCCAGACCCTTAAGCCGTGCAACCCGTTTAGGGTTTTAGGGTTTAGAGTTCAGCGTTTTCGGGTTCAGCCGCGTCCGCAATGTCGTTCGAAGTAAAAAGCGCCGAGTGCAGATGCACTAAGCTGAACCCTGGACACCTAAAGTCCTGTGCCCTAAACCCTAAACCCTAGTTTTGTAAGCCTGGGCCCTCAGTTCTGATGTTCTACTCCCCCAACCCCGAACCCTAAACCCTGAAGCCTACACCGAGAAACCTAGCCCCAAGCCCCAGTCGTTAAAAACCAAACATGATTTTTGTTGACCCACATCGCGGCCTCGGAAGGAGGCTTGCGCCAAAGGCGACCACCCTGCCATAGAGTAGCCTTCGCTCATCCACAGGCTTGGGGTCTAAGGTAGTAAACCCTATACTACAGTCCATCCCTGATGACGTACAGAACGCTAAGGGTCATCTGAGCACTAAACCCGAATGCCATGGAACGGGGGTTGCAATCTGGTCATGACGACTCGAGCGTTTTCCTTCTCACTTTAGGATGCTTGGTTTGAAGTTCATGGATTACTTGAAGGCGTTTGCGGCTTTTCAAGTCACATACTACCCTTAACCTGAGTCCTATCCGCAAAGCCCTACACCCTAAGCGCCCCTAACACAAAGTGCGCTGACTAAGTCAAGGGAGCCTCCAGGTAGTGTTGAAGTTTGAGGCGGTTGATGATTGCTACCCCCCAACGTTGAACCCTAGACCCTAAGCCTTCGCCACTAAAAACCTAAAACGCATAAGTACCTGGACCTTTGTGGAATCCTGCAGCTGCGTATGGCTTGACATGAAACAGTTAAACCCTAAACCACTTTTAGGGTTTGGGGTTTGGGGTTCGTTCCCTAATCCTATATTATATATATATTGTATGCTACTCACTCCTGCCAGATTTCGTTAGCATATACACACACACGTATATATATATATATGTATGTATATGGGGTGTTCAACCGGTTACAACGGATCAGCCGGAGAGGCCTACAGCCTGAGCGACAGTCGAAACATCGTGAGCACCTCCAGTTACGATTTGTGGATGCACTTCACCACTTCCTTCATCTGTCCCATCTGATCCTCGTCACGAAGAGTGTGGGTCAATCTTGCGATGTAGCCAGACGCCAGCACCCATCTGTTGATCTCTTGGAAAGAGTGATGTTTGGGGCGACTGTAAGCCTGAAGGACCGTCATGCTAAGGTTGTTCAGATTCTCGGCCTGGCGCTGCGACAAATATCGCGGACACAGCTCGAGTTGCAGGTGCCACTCTGCGAGGGTGGCACACACGGAGTGCGTGATAACCCCCTTTATCTAGGGAAATTAGGCTACAGTTTATATGGTGTTTCCTAGAATCAAAATACCTGGGCTCAAGGTTGAGGTTTATCCCACATGGTAATAATCCCCCTTAAGTAGATAGAATATGGGGTATATGGGAATCTTACTATAATATACCCAAAGCCATATTCTACATATTTAAGGGGAACTATATATAAGGTTAAGGATGTAGAGTTTAGCGGAAGAATCTTCACGATGCACGTCACGACCATCCGAGGCCAGAAATCCCTATTCCGAAGTCTTGCACTGCGCAGGGGCTGGGATGAGGGGGGACCCTGAAACCCTAAGCCCAAAGCTCCCTAAACCTTAAACCTTAAACCCTAAGCCCCCTAAACCTTGAACCTTAAACCCTAAGCTCTAAGCCCCCTAAACCTTAAACCTTAAACCCTAACCTAAGCCCCCTAAACCTTAAACCTCAAACCCTAAACCCCCCTAAACCTTAAACCTTAAACCCTAAACCGTATAGCCCCCTAAACCTTAAGCCCTAGAACCCTAAACCCTAAAAGGCGTCTCCGCCAGGCTCCTCCAAGGTAGTCCCTCTTGGGCTTTGGTGCGGTTTTGCTGCTTATATACTCGCGCGGTTTAGGGTTTAGGGTTTAGGGTTTAGGGTTTAGGGGGCTTCTTTGTAGAAACCCTCTCAGCTTCCAAATGGGAAGATCTCCATTGGATACTTGGCACTGGGTCCCAAATCCCAAACCTTACGCCTGCCACCAAAGCAGGGTTCGGTTCCACCCAGTGATGTTGACCCCATGTCATGAGGCTCAAGCGTGTGCAGTCACGTAAGGCTTACATATTACGTGAGTCTTGTGCGGCCAGACTAGGAGATACACATATTCTGAACCTGCCAGAGAAGGTGGTTTAGGGTTTACCTGGAACCCAAAAATTTGGCAAACGAATGGCACTAAACGCCCTAAAATAGCCGAAAAGGCAATTAATCTACATACTTTCAGGGTGCAGGGTTTAGGGGTTTAGCGTTTAGGTTAATCTCCTGTAGATCCGAGAGTCTTTGGCAGTAACGCCGACCCAGACCCTCCTATGTAGTTAGTTTTTTGGGCATTATACTATAGTCCCTTACCCAAAAACCCATAACAAACCAAAGAAGGAATTACACAAGAGCCCTTGGGTAGATTCTTGAGTCTTGAGTCTTGGGGAGTAACACAGAAACACAAACCCTAAACCCCTAGGTGGAACTGCCGAGCGTCTCGAAGGGGCACCCCGCGCAGTACAGCCTCATCTACCTGCTCATACAGACACTTTCCTTACTGTATACAAGGTTTAGGGTTTAGGGACGGGAGGGTAGTAGGGAATCCGGAAATACATTGTATAGAAAGGATGTAGGGATTATATTTCCTTACTGTATTCCCTACTAACCACCACCGTTTTGTTGTTACGAGTAGGGGTGTACCTAGACCCCTGGGCGGATCTAGAAAGTGGATCCTCCTAAAGGTTTCCTAGAACTTGCCTGATAGTTGTATAGGGTATCATATTGGGGCTCTACTTCCTAGATCCTCGCAGGGGTCTGGGTAAGCATGCTTCCCAAAATTACCCCGTGATAGAGCTCCTGATATCAGGTCTCTGAGGCCCCATAAAAGGCCATACTATTCCTGCACCTCTCATATGCCAAGTGAGCACTTCGCTAAACCATACACTGGTCATGACGCATATGACCCGCGCCAATCAACTACCACGACATCCTCGCCCTGAAATGTACATCCTCAAACTAAACTCATAGGACTACCAAGACCACTCCCCCCCNNAAAAAAAAAAAAAAAAACACACATGCAACCTCCCAAACTGATAAGGCCTGACACACCCAATGCAGCCTCAATTAGCCAGTTCCGATAATCCCTAAGAAAGGCTGAATTCGTGGGGGCCCCATGTCCTCGAGCCCATACTTACAAGCGCCATGATAAAACCAAAGAACCCCGGCATTTATGCAGGATGATGGTTTGAGACGTGTGGCAGCCCCCTAGACCCCAAACCCCATGTAGGCAAAGGACGCTGCAATGTCCTGGATCCCACCCCCGCCCCTGACTTGGTCGCTCTTTAATCTCCACTGAGAATTTATCTTTGAGTACTGCCTCAAACCAGTACTAGTCTATCATGGGGGTTTAAGGGCTATACGCAATTATATACATATTTCTTCCTCACCGGGGGCTGAATCCAAGTTTAACCCTTAACTCGCTTACCATGAACTACAGAAGCCGCCCAAATTCAAAAATGCTAGAGTTGTAGTACAGTCCCACCCCACCAAGTATGGCCGGCTCCATCTCCTCCATCCAACCTAAACCCTTAACCCCTAAGCCCTGAACCCATACTATAGGCCTTAAAGGCCAAAATTTTGAAGCCCTTTAAGCATCCGAAATCTTCTGACCTAAGCCCTAGGCCCTAAACCGCCAAATGATAAATCCCTAATCCCTAAACCCTA
>CAJNIZ010047404.1:84733-103800 GCA_905231905.1 Symbiodinium pilosum | reverse complement strand
AAATCCCTAAATCCCTAAACTCCTAAACCCCTAAAATCCCTAAACCCCTAAACCCTAAATCTCTAAATCCCTAAATCCCTAAACCCTAAATCCCTAAATCCCTAAACCCCTAAACTCTATGAGCCTCCAGGATAGCACGTCTCTGGAACCGATTGGACGGAGACAGAGACGCGTCCGAGGGTTGCCCCTGCGTTGTGGGCGACTGCCTGTTCAAAAAGTTTAGGGTGTAGGGTAAATAATGGACTATTGGTCTGTTTTCAAAGGTTTTGGGCCATTATTTCACATATTTTGGTTATGGTAGAGTAGGGAGTTAGGGTGGGCAGGGTTTAGGGTTTGGGGTTTCGGGTTTAGGAGGTTTCGCGCTATTTCGGGTTACGGCCTAGAAATCATGAGGGGATTCGGAGTAGATTGTGCTATACTTATATGAGGACTGTTGGAAAATACTATTCGAACATCTTAAGGGTTCTACACCATGTTTGGGTCTGCCAGAATCCCTGCTAAACCTTGTTGAAATCCTAGGCCCTAAGCCCTAAACCCTAAACCCTGAACCCTAAACCCTAAACCCTAGACCCTAAACCCTATAGAGCCTGGGACAGAGGTATAATCCAACCTGCCCACACGGCGCATACGGCATCAGGGTTTAGGGTTCAGGGTTCAGAGTTTAGGGGGTTTGAGGTTATACTACAATATGGTATGTTCGGAATGCTTATTATTTGAGCGGTGGGTTGTGTTATTAGGAGGGAGTATTGTGGACTGTGGCTGGAAGTATACTCTTGCGAGGATTACCCGAACCCTAAACCGTAACCAACAAACCTAAACCTAAAACCAAACCCTTAAATTCAACTCCGAATCAACTCGATGATGTCCGGCTACAAAGCTCGCCACTCTAATTCCTCACCCCAAACCCTATAAACCCTACAATCCACACCCCATAAAGCCTACAAGCTAAAACCTACACCCTAAACCTTGAAGCCCTAAACGCCCGAAATCTTCTGACCTAAACCCTAAACCCTGGCAACCCCCCAAACTTCGACACCCTGAACCTTCTGTAAACACATGAGCTAGAGTCAATATTTCCTGCATAATTTAGGGTCTAGTAAACATGTCCTACGCAATTTCAATGTTTTTTTTCTCGGACCTTTTTCCGACTGCGAAATTAGGGTTCAGGGAATATTTCCTACATATTTTTCGGGTTTAGGGCTGAAGGAAGATTTCCTAAACAACCGTAGGGTTCAGGGCTTAGGGAATATCATGATTTTTAGGTTTGGGGCTATAACGTGAAGCGTATATGTCCTAACTACATTTAATGGACATGGGTTCCTTATTAGGGACTACAGTAGGGACTATGCTAAATTACAGGAGGACCCCTATGTCCCACACAAAAAGTCTCCTTAATGTTGACACTAGCTCACATGACATCTCGAAGACAACACAGCAGCAAGAACAATGACTCAAAGCCCTGAGGGAACTCAACAACTAAAACCCAAGGCACAAAAAGCAAACACAAAGGAACGCCACAAAACAGCCCGAACACGCACTCCCCTACACGCTAGCCAGCCCAGAGAAACACCAAAACAACGTTTAGAAAAATAAAAAAAGAACATCTTCTACCCCGCAATCCTAAACCCTGAATCTTAAACCCTAAACCCTGAACCTTAAATACTGGCTAACCCTAAGGGTCCAAGTACCCAATAATCATACACATGCCCAAAACGTTTACTACAATTACTATTATCCAAAGCCCAAGTACCAAATTATTGGGTATTTAGACCCTTAGGGTAAACCTTAATGTCAGGCCAGGATGCAACCTATACCCAGCTGAAGTCTCGCTGCCCGCGTTGCCTCGATGCCATACCAGGTCAGGTAGGGCTCAGGGCTTAGGACTTGGGGTGTAGGGTTTAGGGCTTAGTGTTTAGGGTTTAGGATTTAGGGCTTACGATTTAGGATTTAGGGTTTAGGATGCAGAGTTTGAGAATAGGTTCAGGACTTCAGGAGCAAGGGGTTTCAGGACTCATGGTCTGGGGTTGGGCGGTCGAAAAACCTGGGAGTGGGATATTCGGGCTTGGGGCGACTTGCATTTGCTAGGAACTCTAAACCTTAAACCCTAAACCTTGAAGCCTAATCTTAAACCCTAAACCTTTAACCCTATAAACCCTAATGAAACCTCCAACGCTACACCCTGAAGCCTAAACATTAAGCCTATAAACCTTAAACCCTATAAACCCTAAACGTTAAACCCTAAATCCTTCATCTTGAGGCCAGCAAGGTTGCAGTTCTCTTATAACATGCTATGACCAAAACTGTCTGTCGTGGGCTATATATGGGGGTTTCCCAAAATTAGGGATAATCTTTGGGGGTCCCTTTTATAAGGATTATAATATTTTGGGGCCTATGTTGGGGTCACCTTATTTTGGGAAACTACCATATATTGCCTCCCCCATTAAGAATAGGGGATTAGGGTTCAGGCTTACTCTCCAAGTACGTATACGGCCCTGGATCGTTGGAACGATGTTTAGGGCATACCGTGTTCAAGTCATACCGGGGTCATGAGGCAGTTGTGTTGACATTTCTACACGGCCATGAACCAAAAGGGAAAATATGGGCTTCTGCAGTATACTGGGTGTCTGCGGACTCTGCGAAGCTCTCGATTCAGTTCAGCCAAGACGCTGTGAGATCGAATCACCTCCTGGAGCGCTTTTCATTCGTGACAAGGTCAGGGTTTACCTACACCCCCAAAGTAGGTAAAACAACGGCCCGGAAGCGCTAAAAACAGCCCCAAATGCCATTATTCTAGATATTTTAAGGGTTCTGGTAGGCTTTATGCTTTAGGGTATAGGGCAAGAAGTGGACCATAATTTCCTAAAATACCCTGGCGCTCCAAAACGAACAAGGTCACCCTCTTTGAGGTCCAAAGTTTGCCGACAGGGGAGGGGATCCACCCGTAGGCTTGAGGGGTTGGGTTTTTGTCTTGAGATTTAGGGTTTAGGGTTTGAATCCCCATGCCAGGATCGGACTAGAAGGGAACAGGGTCTTGGCATTTCCAGCGCCTATCCTCTGAGGTTGAGCACCTCCTCCTTCGATCATATCAGGCAATCCATGGCATAGTACCATAAACGGGGCAATCGTGATAATATTTAACATGTCAATTGCATCTTCCGTCTGGGGCAGTAGTATAAGGATCTAGTCAAAGGTTATATCCAACAATGGACCAGTAAATGCTTCCTCGTGAGGAATGAGCCTTGGTTGGCAGGAAATCGGGAATCAGACAAAGGACTTTGAACCCTTCAGAAACCACAGTACCCCTGAACCTAGAGGATATCAATAGTTTGGTACAATAACTTCGCCCTGAATCCTAGACGTTAAACCCTGAATGTATGATCCCCTTATATAACCTTTTAGACTATGGCTCCAATAGCCATGACTACTTCGGAGAAGACCAACCATCTCCCCGTAGACCCTAAACCCTAAACCCTCATCCCAAACCCAAATCTGCTCCCTAAACCCTAAACCCTACTCCCTAAACCCTATGCCCTAAACCCTATGTCCTAAACCCTGTGCCCCAAACCGAGGTTTGAGGGTAGCTACACGGTAACGCTGAGCTCATGGGATCCTATATGGTGGAGGAAAATGAAGCATAGACTACAAGTGCAGCTGCAAAACCGTTTCGGAACTTCATAGGGTACTGGAACAGTGATGGGGCTGATTTTTTTGATTGCGTGCTGCGTGATGGGGCCATTTTGGGATTGCTGGGAACAGTGATGGGGCTCCATGCTCATGGGCCCATTTTCTGCAAAGGTCTGACGGAACAGTGGGTGTAGAGCGCCAAGCTGGAATCCAATTGCATTACTTTATACCACGATAGCGGCTAACCCTGCGTGGCTCAGCTTTGGCTGCCCAACTACATACCTTTCAAAGGGTTTAGGGTTTTAGGGTTTTAGGATTTTAGGGTCTACCTGAACCTCGAACAACGGCCTTTTGGGTTGTTTTTGAAGGGTTTCGGGCCATGATTTTACCTATTTTGAGGGTTTAGGTAGAGATTCGGGTTCATGCTTAAGGGTTTAGGGCCCTAAACCCTGAACCCTTAAAGCCCTATAACAGTATCTTCTATTGTGGATCTTAAGTGGTGTAAGTTTTCCTGGATCCGCCTCAGGGTTGGTCGTGCAGTTGAGGCTTCGGGTTTAGGGTTTAAGGTTTAGGGTCTAGGGTTCAGGGTTTAGGGCTTAACGTTCGGGTCTAGGGTTTAGGGTTTAGGGTTCAGGGTCTAGGGTTCAGGGTCTAGGGTTTAAGGTTCAGGTCTAGGGTTTAAGGTTAAGGGCTTAGGGTTTAGGTGTCAGATACATACCTGCGCCAAACTCAGAACCATGATCCCTTCATCATACCACTGACCCTTAGTCCGGATCCAGTGACGGGTATGAAGGCCCTGCACCCTGAACCCTTTAACCCCGAACCGTAGACAGAATCGTTGTGGAAGTCTCATTCCCAATCAAGTGCCGGGTATAAAGGCCTTATAAACCATAAACCCTTTAACCCCGAACCCTAGATGGAATTCTTCTGTAAGTCGCAGCCAACCCTAATCCCTAAGCCCCAAAATGCATCCAACCATGACCTCACAGGCTTGGCTTGGCTTGGCTCAGGGAAATATTCCACCACCCAATTTGGGTATCTTCCCGGAAAAGGGGGTCCCCCTTTTTTTTGCCCCCGAAAAATTGCAGGAGTATCATAGGGAGTAGACACCCCATACGTCCAAGAAAGGCAGGCAGAGCAAAGGCAGTGTGATTTCCTCCATGAAGACTACCTGGACCCCAAAAGTATGTAAAATAATGGCCTTTATGGCTGTTATTATGGGTTTAGGGCCATTATTTTACATACTTTGGGGGTTTAGGTACTTGCAGGTTCACGGGTAGCTCTCAGAAATTCACATGGATCCTTATCCTTCCCAGAAACCTACTCAACGCCAACCCGAAAGGCTCAACCCTGAAGCCTCAACCCTAAACCCTAAGGCCCTAAACCTGCCTGAGACTCTGAATCCAAACCCTGAAGCCCTTGGTCTTGAAGGCCCTAAATTCTGAATCTAAACTCTAAACCCTAAGACCCTAAACTCTGGACCCACTTGTATTGAGCAAGTGTTTAGGTTGCGTTTTTCATGCTGATTTTCAATGGGAAGCCCCAGCAAATCTAAACCCCAACCCCCCTAAACACTTAATTCCCCAGCCCCTGAATCACAACCCCTTAACCCTAGACCGTGGAGGCGTAAACCCTCTACAATGCCTGAACCCCAAACCCTAAATCCCTAAGCCCTAATCCCCCAACCCCTAAACGCCTAAACCCTGAATCCCTAATTCTGCGTTCTGAGCCCCATGCTCGGATTCCAGGACCCAAAAAGTAAATCCAGACACCCAGACTTGTAGTTTTCAGGAGACTGCAGGTTCGAGATTTTGGCTTACGGTTTTAGGGTTTGAGGGTTTTTAGGTTTTAGGATGTTTTAGGGCTTTAAGGTTTTAGGGGTTAAGGGGATTCGGGCTTTAGGGTTTTGGGGTCTTAGGGTTAAGGGTTGAGAGTCTAGGGTTTTAGGGGTTTAGGGTTTTTAGGGGTTAAGGGTTTTAGGGGTTCAGACTTCAGTAGAGTCCAGGGTTTTCAGGTTGAAGGGTTGCAGGGTTCAACGTGTAGGGTTCAATGTTCAGGGTTTCTTTGGTAACCACCTTCATCCCCGAATTAGGTGCCCCGAGCCGTGATCCTGGTGTTAAAAAGAACTCAACATTGGGGTGTAGGGTTTCGAGTCTAGGGTTCAGAGACGTAGGATGTATAGCGCTCAAATGGTTTAGCCAGCGCCATGGGTTCAGCGTTTGGTGTGGCGGTCCCAAAACATGCCCCGTGCAACATGAGTAAAGACATGCAACAACGGCTCGTAGCCCCTACATATCTGCAGTTTGGGCATGAGGGTCTAGGGCACATTGCATACACTCAAACCCTAAACCCCCAAACCCTAGACCAAATCAAACTGTCCTGGCTGTGCTTCGCCTTGCTCTCCCCAGCATCCTCGCATGAGCACGCACGCTGTCCCATGTTGGCAAAACCTGTAAATTCCCTGGCCGTCCGTAAAGCCGGGGTAATTGGACCGTTTAGGGTGGAGGACCAGGTGGCTAGGGGATTGCTAGAGGCTGGGGAGAGTGTTGTGGGGTTTAGGGTGTGGGCTTTCAAGCAGGCTTGATAGCAGTCGAGCCCTAGAAGTTCCCTTAATCTTTGGCAAGGCTTGGGGCTGGGGTCCTGGAGCATATGCGTATTTTTGTTTTATGGGTTTGGGTTCAGGGGCTAGGCTCTAATACTTTTAGGGCCGTAGGCCCTAAGTGCAGAGAAAGGCAGCGGAAGGCGTGCACACAACTGCGCATGATCCGGCAAACATGTTGCAGCGTGCCGGTTGGGTGGTGGAGTGGGCTGCAAACTGTGAGGGCCTGCTTAAATAAGGCAGGGTTTTCGTGGAGATTCTGGTATAGCTATCTAAGGACTACCTGGGCCCAAAAAGTATGTAAAATAATGGCCTTTAGGGCTATTCTTATGGGTTTAGGGCTATTATTTTACATACTTTTAGGGTTTAGGTACAATGGAATAAGATTGGCACATATTCCGACATTTACACTTACAGGCCAGAGCGTGTGACTGGACAGCGGGTTTGAACTACGAAGGAACTCTAGTGGACCACCACCCTGCAATACGGGTAACATGGGGGTTTAGGGGTTTAGGGGTTTAGGGTTTAGGGGTTTAGGGTTCGGGGATTTATATGAGAAGACCCGTATATAGTTGATACCATTGTTCCTCATTGCCGCTATTACTGAGTGGAGCGTCCACCTAAAGTAGAAAGTGCTTCGGAAGATGCCCTCCAGTGACGGCAGGGCTTGGTATAGGGGGACCAAGGACCGCTGGCCTTTATTCTACCTAAACCCTAAAGACCCCGAACAACTGGTCTTGAAGCTCACCAGGTTGCCTAAGCAAAACGAGCACGAAGCCAGTTAAGCATCGTATGAAACCCTGCACCCTAAACCCCTCAACCCTAAACCCTAAGCCCTGAATCCTAAACTCATAACCCTAACTCCTAAACCCTAAAATCCTAAACCCTAAAAACCCTAAAGCCCCGACCAAAGTCCAACCCAGCATCCCAAGCAGGACCTATTTCCAGATTTAGGGTTGGGGGTTTAGGGATTTATCCCCTCCCCCTAACATGAACCCGACGCCCACACCCCACACCCCACACACACCCCTAATATTGAATATTCCCAATGTACTATGATATACAACAATGGGGAGCATTCAAAGTTTAGGGGTTTTGGGTTTGGGGGTTTGGGGTTTAGGGTTGGGGTTGGGGGTTTGGGGTTTAGGGTTTTAGAGTGTGGGCGTTTTGGGTTTAGGGGTTTGGGGTTGAGGGTTTAGGGGTTTAGGGGCCCGTACTTGCACTGGGAACGCGGCAATAGGCACCTATATCATAAAAAATAGGAAATGCCTCACATGGCTGCTGTGACGTGTATTCCTCAACGGCATTTCCACTCAAAAAGGTTTATCTTTGCACAGTGCTTCATGGGGGTTTCCGGACATGATGAATCCCTTTTCTGTGGGCCCCCAGAATAAGGCCTAGCGGCACAACCCTGACCCTAAACCCCAAAACTCTACACTCAGACCTAAACCCTATACTATAGTAGTTTCCATTTTCTTTTCCATGATCCCAATATTGGGTACCCCTATAATCCCTGTAGTTTCCATTTAATTTTCCATTATCCCAATAGAACCCCAATATTAGTGGGTACCATACATACCATCGAAAGCAAAACCGTCAGGGTTTCAACCCTGCAGCCTTCATATCCCGCGGCGCGAGGCCCAAACCCTAAGCCTGGATGGCTTGGGGTTTACAGCGAAGCCCTGACCGCCCAAAGCTCCATAAGCCCTGAACCTTCAACCCTCAGCCCTAGACCTTGAACCTAAAACCCTCAAACCTAAGCCCTAGACCCCACTAGACCCTACACGCCAAAGCATAAGTCCTAAACCCTAAAACCCTGCATGATGCAGAGTCGGCCTGGTATTCGCGCGTGAAGAGTTGCTCCAGGCGAACCTGAGCTTATGGATTTGGGTTTAGGGAATAACGTTCAGGGTTTAGGGTTTGGGTTTTCGCGTTTTGGGTTTATGCATAGTAGGACATCTCAATAGGTATATCCCTGATTTGAAGCAATTCCAAGCTATTGCTACCAAAATCCTACCGTAAGGGTCCAAAAGTCCCATATCCCATATGTTAGGCTTTAGGTCCCAAATACCATTCGGACTATAGCATTTGGGCCCTAATACCCCATTATTTGAGTCCTGGTACCCTCAGGGCTAGCTTCCGGCCCTAAACCTTCAACTCTTCTAGAACCCTGCAGGTTTAGGGTTTAGGGTCTAAGAGGGACACCTCAAGCTCTTAGCAGAACCACCCCTAAATGCCAAACCCTAAGCCCTTAACCCACCTCAATCTGGCTGACCAGAAGCATCCACAAAGTTGTTGGAACATCTCCAGGTGCCCTGTAAGGCCGCCAAAGGCCTGGGATACTTTGAAAACTTTCTATCGAACAAGGGGGGAGATCATGGAAGAGAAGCTTGAAACTACCATGTAGGTTTTTGGGTTTTGGGGGGGGGCGCGCTTGAGGACCCCCGCCGGAGATAAAAGGTGGTTTCCAGAAACTATAGTATCCATCATTAGGGATTGTAGTATATAGTATTTGTGGGATCTATATTATATTGCAGCCTCTATGCATATGGAAACTACCATATAGGGATTCTGAGATCATCACGCTGGCCCGCTTGAAGCAACATAGACGGCTTCATGTTAAGAACAACCTGAATGTTAAGAAGGACATTCAGTTCAGGTAAGAAACTTTCCAATGATTGGGGAAAGCTGCTTGTTGGTTCTGCTCAAGTTCAGGGATCCACATTTGCCCAAAGCAGATACCAGTTTAGGGTTTAGGGTCCTAGACTTTAGGGCTCAAAGTGTCGGTATCGGTCGTAGACTTGGATCCCCACGATTCTCGAAGGGCTATCAGGGTCAGAAGTTCCCACATGTGCAAGGACAGTCCTTCTTCCTGCTTCTGAATTATACCAATTGCAGAATTTGAAATTAATATAAACACATGGGGACTATTCTCGGTATAAGCCATAATTTGCGGTGAGGTAGGTTGAGACTGTTTAGCTCCTGCCATAAATCGCTAAGCCACGAAACCCTCGGCATATGACGACATATTCGTATAAGGGCTGTTACGGCATGCTGTTGATAAGTATTCAGGCTTCTTCACTACTGTTCATGCCGAAAAATAAAAAAAATCTGGGACTTCAAGGACGTAAGGTGGTGCGGCAAAACCTTGATCAAGAGTAGACCTCGCCCCCATAGCCTTTCTGCTCACAATTTCGGGATGAAAACCGCTACGTATTGTAAGAAGGCTTTAATGTTTATTACACCTTGCATTCAAAGTTCCAGAGTGCATATGATGCGACAAGCACGCTATCGGTCGATCGGTCTCTTGCCTAGCATTAGGTGACCCCCGCACCCCATCATAGTGACCACAAGGGATAGTTGGTGGGTGATTGTCTTTGGTTGCCTGTAAGCATCAGCGTGCCGTCAAAAAGTCCAAGGTTCGAAGCTCCGTGAATACCTGCGAGGCTTCCATGGTGGTATAGTCCCCCTTAAGTAGATAGAATATTGGGTATGTGGGGATCTTATCATGATATACCCAAAGCCATATTTCATCTGCTTCAAGGGAACTATACATACTAACCCATAGTCGATCTCTAGTCGCAGTAGAGCTTGTCCATCATAAATTAGGTGATCTCCCGACGAATCAACTAGTGATGGTATAGTTAGGGTTCCTACCTCCTCCCATTTCCATAGACATTACAGGGTTTAGGGTTCAGGGTTACTCGTAACAAGAAACCCTAAACCCTAACTAAACCCTGAACTCGATATTTTCTAAACTGAAACCCTGATCCCCAGACTAAACCTTGCGCCGAGCTGCTGCAGGTGATGTCCAAACCTTTGTCTTGGGTGTGCTTGAAATTCGATGTTCCAGGATTAGTTCGTACGTTTGAGAGATAACAGGCCTAGGTTTTACTATCCACGGTTTGGGGTTTATGGCCTTCGGGTCATGAACGTCAAATTCGAAACCGTAGTATGAGCCTTCAGACACACAAGCATAAGGAAAAGCAAAACTGGCTTCTTCAGTTGAATGCTAAACATCTTACTGGTGACTGGGAAGGACGGAAGGAAGAAATTAAGGCGATATACCAAGAAAAGGGGGGAAATGAGAGCCTTCTGTTAAGTGCACCCCTCCCACGCCCAAAAAAAACAACTAGAACTTTAATTTTAGATTACATGATTACCCATCATTTGACAAAAAGCATTGTCCTGTTCTTGGGGGGTGAAGATACACAAAGTCTTCGTTATCATTCCTATCCAAGGAAATGCATAAAACAGAAACTCGGGTTTTCCTCGAACCTCCGATGTGGTACCGTTTTTGGGGTGGCCCTACACACAACCCCCAGAAGGTACTTCATTGGAGGGTCCAATTAGGCTTAGGCATGTGCTTCCAAATCTTAAGCCAAATTTGGCTAACTTTTGAATATAGGCAGCTAGGGATTAATGCAAGCATAGCGAAGATGTCGTGCATGCAGCAAGTTTATGTCGCTACTTCCATAGCCCCAAATATATTGTAGCCCCTACCTGGACCCCGAAAGTAGCCTAAAACCACAAAAAGTAGCCCCAAAGGCAATTATTCTACATACGTTTGGGGTTCGTCTTTTGAAGCCCCCATGCGTCTGGAGTGCGGAAACGATCAAAGTTTTGGTATCGAGCTGGCAGCTTTTTCCAGAAAGGCTACCTCGTTCAGGGTTTCAGGAGCTCGTTACTTAAATTCAGGGTATCCTAGAGGAGGCATTCTGCCGAACTTGGACACTCAAAAGGGTCCCTTTAGAGTTTAGGGTTTTCATGGATCCCGAAGTAGGCAAACTACTGGAATCCGTAACAGGGGCCCAAAAACATGTTCAAAACCACTGGTTCATGATCTGTGGGAGCGGAGTAACACTCAACATTGACCCCATTGTGCTACTTTGGATTGGGGGAAGGTTTGGGTTTAGGGTTTAGGATTTAGGGTTTAAGGATTTAGGGTTTAGGGTTTAGGATTTAGAATTTAGGGTTCAGGGTTTAGGGTATAGGATTTAGGGTTTAGGGCCTTTTGTTAGAAGTGTTGGCACCATGCATGAACTTAAGATACTAATCTCCTACAGTTCCGAAGGTCTAGGGTACTTAGGGTCATGCAGGATTCGAATTTCAAGCACATGAGAGGCAGTGTTATACATCTCCCTCAAACCTAAAGTGACTTTCAAGTCTTGACCCTACATCCCAGAAGCCCCTAAGCGCCTAGTCTAGGGTTTCGTGCTTAGGTCTTAGCATGCCATATAAGCCCAAAACCCACCGCAAACCCTAAACCCGTAAACCCTAAACCGCGGCCCTAAACCGTGTGGCATGGAACCCTGAGTTCCAGGCATAGCGACACGGCCGCCAGGTGCAAGGCGTTCGAGGCCAATCTCTAACACCTGCAAGTCAGTCAGTCCTAAACCTTAACCTAAATCCTACATCCTATAATGTAAGGGTCCAAGAACCCAAAGAAGAGGGTTTCAGGGACCAGATACCATTGACATTAAGGTATTTGGGCCCTAAAACCCTATTATTTGGGTCCTTGGACCCTTAGGGGTAGGTTTGGCACTTCCCCCACCCGGAAACAATCTTTATGGGTATAAGCATACTAAAAAGGACCTAATAATCACTGATTGGGAGCAGCATCCAAGGTTCGGGACCTGAACCCCTTCAAGGGACAAAAAATGATTCCCCACACAATCCCTTGTTCCTCCCAAGACAAGACCAAGCTCGTTAGCGCTCTCTACGCTTTAGATCTTACATTGGGTCTGAGGTCGCCTCATCAGGCTCAAAAGCTGTGGGTTTCAGGTGCGTGCCTCAACCCTGAGCCCTGAACCTTACACCAACCTTAAACTCCCTACCCTGAGTCTCCAGCCATAAATCCTGGACCCTGGGCACCAAGCCCTACACCCGAAACTCACGGTGTTATAGACGGGCCCATGGGAGTTTCTCAAGGCTTCAATTTTTTGCCGTGGTAGGGCTTAAGGGTCTTGAAGGCCTTACGGACGGGGTTAGGGTGGTAAGGGCCGGTAGGACTTTACGGGCCCTTGTATCTCGATATCCACAATGGTGATACACCTGGACCCTCTGGGCTTAGTAATTCCAACTTCCTATATGAAGGGCCCTCAGCGTGAAGTTTGGGAACGCTGGAGAATCCCAAGCCCCGGACCTTAAGCATTATTTGGAGGCTCATGGGACTTAGTCACTACTTCCAACTGGAGTTATGACCCTTCTAAGGGTTTAGCTACCCCCTATGAGATTCTATACCCTAAGCCCTAAACACGCGACAGGGTCTAATTACAACCAAACGGGAAAAAATACAACCACACGGGGGAAAACACAACTGAACCACTGTTATGGGCTCTCCCAAACAGGAGAAATTACAACTGGCTATTCCGGTGCCTTTATAAGTTTGGACATGCTCTGCAGAAAACCCATAGCACAGCCTTAAGGTTCCATTACCAAAGCTGGATAATGGTGGTTGTGATTTGTCCCTTCTCTTTGCGCCCTTGCACGAATGACGACATAACATGTTCATGGTGCTTATTTCGGTTTGTATCTCAAATAATGCCCCAAAGACCCTTCACATCTCAAACAACTCCCCAAAGACCCTTTACATCTCAAATAATGCTCCAAAGACTCTTTACATCTCAAATAACGCCCCAACGACTCTTTACATCTATTCAAATAGAGCCCCAAAGACCCTTTACATCTCAAATACAGCCCCAAATTCTCTTTACATCTACTCGAATAAGGCCCCAAAGACCACTTACATCTCAAATAAAGCCCCCAAAACACCCTTAACATCTACTCAAATAACGCCCCAAAGACACGCCCCAAAGACTCTTTACATCTCAAACAACGCCCCAAAGACTCTTTACATCTCAAATAATGCCCCAAAGACCCTTTACATCTACTCAAATAAAGCCCCAAAGACCCTTTACATGTCAAATAACGCCCCAAACACTCTTTATATCTACTCAAATAAAGCCCCAAAAGACCCTTTACATCTCAAACAACTCCCCAAAGACCCTTTACATCTACTCAAATAACGCCCCAAAGACCCTTTACATCTCAAATAATGCCCCAAAGACCCTTTACATCTACTCAAATAACGCCCGCAAGACCCTTTACATCTACTCAAATAACGCCCCAAAGACCCTTCACATCTCAAATAAAGCCCCAAAGCCCCCGAGTTGTATTATCACCCATCTGGTTGTAAATTTTCCCCCATCTGAACCTGTTTCTAAAAAACAATGTATGTTGGCCCATCTGGTTGTATTTACACCCATCTAGTTGTATTTTGACTTATTCTCCCCTAAGCACCCAACCCTGAGGCCACTTAGGGAGATTCTACGTAGCGTTATAAAGCAAAATGTTCAGTAGTTCCTAAGTGCAGTGATCAAGTATCAGCCCTAGAACGCTTAACAACCCTAACCCAAGGCCTTAGTCGGTACATGATACATACCAGAACCCCCGAAAACATTCAGAATAATAGCCTTTTGGTCTATTCTAAAGGTTTTGGGCTATCATTTTGCCTACTTTTGGGGTCCAGGTCTTCGTGGCCTACAATCAGAAAAATGTCATCTGCTTTGGGCTATTTGGATCCCTTGGGTAACAAGCCACGAAAACCTTTCTTTTGTCTGCTGTACAACCTGCATCATGGTATAGCTATCGTATAACATGCAACATACCCCGGACAACTATTCGAATCAAATGCTGGCCATTTTGTGCTTCGAGTTTATCATATTGAGGACTACTTGTTTTCCTCATTGTCAAGCTACCATTGCTGCTGAGGTCAGGCAGCGTGAACCCTAAACCCTGGCCCGTAGCTGGGGCTCAAAGTAAATAAAATTTTGGCCCAACACACCCAATAGGGGACGAATAGGCTGCTATTCTACACACACTTGGGTCTAGGTAGGCTGTGTGCTCTTTCACGGTACGGCTTTGACAAGCCTCTGCCGCAAGCTCCGCGTCGTCATCGCCCGCCACGATGAGAAGACCATCCACCCGAGTGGCCTTCGCACTTCACCCTAACGGGTTTAAGGCTTGGGGTTTAGGGGGGCCAGCATGTCATGGGTTTAGGTTTGTGGGCTCAGGGTTGGGGCTGTACATTTAGGGTCTTAAGCGCCATGATGCTTCGGGGGCCCTTATATAATAGTAATCGTGATTCAGGTCTTGGGGAGTACATGATAATTGTAAATTACGGACCCCCACTTGGTTGTAGAGGCCAGAAGCTGCGAGTTCGGGAACACGGCTTTCGGCATCGCAGCGCGCTTAGAAAGCTCCTTCCGAGAGAAGCTCTTGGGGCGACTGCTGGTCAGCAATGGGCGACTCCACCACTCCTGTCGCGCTACCCACAGGGTCTATGTAGGTATATACTGAGGCCCCATAACTATATACTATATACCTACATGGACCCTTTGTGATAGCTGACGAAGACGCCGGAGGTGAAGAGCCGGCTGCAGGAGGTCAAGCACAAATCGAAGCTTTGGTCCCACAAATTACGGCAATGTAGGAGTAGGTTCTTTGGTGACTAGAAGTGGATGTTATATGTCCCGAAAAATTGGTTAGGACTCTAGCTATCCGCATGATAAACCCATATGAGCTATAATCCAAACTCCTAGAATCCCCCTTAAAACGCCCTTTGAGGAGTTTGGAATAGGGCTCATGTAAACACGAACCACCTTGGGCGAGCGCGGCTCGTCCGATCTCATGAGGTCGGGGAGCAGCGTTGGGGTACGGCCACTCCCTTAGCCCCTAATTAAACCCTAAACCCCTGAAAGAAGAGAATTTCAGCTCGCATCATTAGACTTCTTTAGGGCTAGGGTTAGGATTCAGGGTGTAGGGTTTAGGCAGCGTGAGCCACGATCAGAAGGCCATAGCCGCATGGGCCTAAAGGCACGCCAGAATCGGATTTGCAAATATGTCAAAAAAAACTCAGAATCCGATGCCGACACTGTCACCATCAAGCCCATCACCAAGAACTTCAGCGCAAAACCTACTCAAAACGTCTGAGTTGACACGAGTTTATTGCTCACCCGCCGTAAGCCCTAAAGCCCCTTAAATACACAAGCATCTTACCCACCTCTTGGAAGATCCCTTAACTTAGCAGGTCTACGTAGGATTGGGGGGCGGTGTGGTGCTTGTAACAGGGGTTATGGGTGATGGGAGGTAGACTTTCTAAGTCGAAAGCGCCTCCGAGCATAGACGACAACTCCTAACCAACCAGTTTTCAAACTCCTCTAGAAGAGGTGACGCCTCACAAGCCGGGTTTACAGGTCAAGCTTGCACATACCATAGGGTCCAAGTACCCAAATAGCGGGGATCTACGCCCCAAATACTGTAATCTGTATGTTTTTTGGCCTCGAATACCCTGTACCCTAAACCGTAAACCTTGAACACTAAACCCTAAAGAATCCTAAACCCTACGAAGCCCTCCAAACCCTGCGCATTGTAGTAATACAAACATCGGCACGGTATTCCACGTCCATCTATACACCGAGAGCAACAGAGGGCCCCTTGATCGTATACATCAACCACTGAAAGACGCCCTAGGCCCCAAACCGTAAACCCTAAGCCTTAACCCCTAATCCTCAACCCTAAACCTTAAACCCTAAACCCTATATAACCTCTACATATCCCCTATAGCCCGCTCCAAGGACCTAACCCTAAGGGTCCAAGTCCAAGTACTAAATCATCATATACTTGCTCAGAACCTGTACTCTAACTACCATTACCCAAATCCCAAGGACTACCTAATCATTGTATATTTGGACCCGTAAGCATGTAGGGTTTAGGGCTCATGGGTTTTGACCGTCTTGACCTAAGCCATCAAAGCTTTCCAACCTTGAACTCCTCAACACTGGGCCCAAAACGCAAACCTAAGATGCCCCTGTGAACCTGTTGAAGGCACCCAAGGGCGGCGCACCTTAAGCTTTAAATGCTGAATCGTGAAAACCCTAAGCCCCCATACCCCCCAAGGGCCCCCAACACAAAAATCAACAAAATCGCACGCCTGGAGGGCTTCCACGGCTTCACGTCGCTGTCGGACCCGCGCAGCCCTCGCCTAGCACAAGTCGCAGGGGTTCAGGGCTGAGAGTTTGGGGGTTAGGCTTTAGGGCTTAGGGTTTATAGGCCTTAGGGTTTAGGGCTGAGGGTTTTGGGGTAGGGTTTGACGCTTACAAGGTACGGATTGGTGACTATGAGGCGTCGGGACATATCATATGAGCTATCGTCTAAACTCCTAGTATACCCCTTAATAACCCCTATTAGACTCCCACTATAGAATCTCCTACATAATACTCTTTAAGGACTCTAGACTGCAGTTCATATGAGATTGTAAGGCGGCTTCCTTTAATCTCCACTCCGCCAGCCCCTGACAACCAGCAGTCAGCGAACAGCCCCAGGTACCACCCTAAACCCTGAACTGCATAGGATATTCTTGGGACTCAAAGGGTTCCTACAAAGGTACCCTAAACCCTAAAGCCTAAAACCTAAACTCTACATTGGGGACGAAATGTCTACCAGATAGGTACCTTGACCTGAACTTTGTTGGGACGCAAGAGCTGCTAGCCTAGGGTCTGGGTTCAAGGTTTTGGGTTTAGAGTTTAAGAATCAGGGTTTAGGTTTAAGGTTAGGCTTACCCGAAACCCTAAACCCTTCTAGGGGAGGTCTAAGGTCTACCCCCCACCCCCATACTAGCCTGGAACCCTGACCTTTTGAAGCAGGGGCACCTAAACCCTAACCCTCCTATGTAGTTCCTTTTTGGATACTATAGTTTAATCCTTATCACAAGCCCATAGCAAACCCAATAATGAAGAACTACATAAGAAGCATTGGGCAAGCCCTAACACCATGAAACACAAAATCCTTCTTCAACTTTTCCACCCTACATCATTCTGGATCGCCATGTCGTAAACTGCACATGCTCCACCAAAGGTTGGATCAGTTCTCATCCTCAGTATCTACGAAGATTTGAAGGCGAACTGTCGTCCTCCTTAGAGTCATGGCGTAGCTGGTGCATCTGGTTCATCAAGGTGCGGCGGCGCCGGCGCTTTTTCTCCACCACCCTTTTTTGCCAAAGACAGCGTAGCTTTTCAATGTCCCAGTGCTGTGCAGCTGCAGGTTCATATGCAAGGGGCACGGCGTCTTTGAACGGAGGGTCCTCCCAAACTCGTCTACGCCTTGACCTCTGTGAGGCCGTGGACGCTTAGGGCAAGCAAACTAGTCTAAACCGTAAACCCCTAAAGACTCACGCCTAACCCTAAGGGTCCCAGCACCCAAATAATGGGGTATTAGGGCCCAAATTCTTTAATGTGAATGGTATTTGGGCCCTAAAACCTTACTATTTGGGTCCTTCGACCCTTAGGGTAACTAACCACCTAGAACCTCCAATAACTATAGTCTCAACTCTTGGTATTTTGCATGATAAACCTTACCAATACTCCCCTGTATACTCCCCTGTATAACACCCTTTAAGGAGTTTACACCCTAAACCCTAAGCCCTATCGAACCCCCTTTAAGGAGCTCAGGCTATAGCTCATAATGGTACTTGGACACCATGGGATCCCTTGGTAGTCCTTGAGCGAGTCCCCATGGTGGATGGCGCACATCATGCTGGGGTTCAGGGTTTAGGCGCCAGGGTTCCGGCAACCGAAGCCCGGTGGCATCCCCGGTATATTTTCCAGAGACCTGAGGTATAATTACTTGCGTATCTATACAGTCAAGATGTCCTCCATCCACAGTAAAGGTCCCTGAAAGTAGCTGGGACTCCAAAGATGCGAGGCTACAGCACTTGTCATGGAGATTTGCAGCTTCCAAGAATACAGTAGCTTGTAGAGTTCAGGGCTTATCCAAGGCCAGTATTGCTAAACCCTAAACCCTAAACCCTATAAGGCACTTGGACCTTCAAAATGGGATCCCAAACCTTAGCCCCCAAAGCCCGAACCTTGCCCCAGAAAGCCCCAAACAGTTTTAGGAGCCTTCGTGTAGAAACAGGCAAACCCTAAGGGTCCAAGGACCTTAGGGAAACTTACCCTTCAAAACCAAAGCTGGGCTTCAAAAACAGCTGGCGCCTGAATCTCAGATCTACTTGCTGGTGCTACAGGGGGAACGGAAGCGGTAATAAAGGTAGTACTCTTGCATCCCCCCCCCTTCCGCGACTCCCTCCTAATCGCCAGCAAGGCTAACGCTGACTTGTCTGTAGCTAAACCCCGCAAGTATGTAAAGTAATAGCCGTAAACCCATACTAACAGCCATAGAGGCCATTACTTTACATACTGACAGGGTTCAGGTAGCTCCTTGAAGCCCCGCAACCAAAAAATCAAGGGAAGAACTCCCCTGAAAACAAGGTTTAGGGTTTAGGGTTGCAGAACCATGACACGAGCTGCTGTAGAGCCATAAGCGAAGCCAGCTCTTAAAAGCAACTCAACTTCGAATTCTCAACCCTAAGCCCCAAACCCTAAACGTGTAAGAGCTGGATTTGGCCTCCTGGCGACTTGCAACCTCAGCGATCCAGGTGCTTTTCCACAAAGTCAGTCTCCACATTAAGGTTGCTCATCATACTGTTTGAATATGGAACTATGACCTTGAACCCTGAATCCATCTAAACCCACATCCTGACCACGGCCACCCCGGCACCACAACGATGCTGACGAAGACCTACGATTCTTCCTGCTGCAAAAGCTGCTGCAACTGCTGCTGCTAATGTTCTGGGCACCAATGTACGGCGGCTGCCGCACCAAACACCACCGCCGCCCCCACCAGCATCACCACTACGACTACAGCCATCGCCACATGCTAGCAGCAACATCAATGGATACCAATGGGAGGGGGCCGTTGCAGGGTTCATGAGGGTTTAGGGTTA
>CAJNIZ010047404.1:52042-77728 GCA_905231905.1 Symbiodinium pilosum | reverse complement strand
AATCCACAGAAATCCGCAGAACTGCAGCAGAATTCTGTCCACCGGCCTCCACGGCACGAAGCTTCTCAAGAGGCCTCAGAAGGGCCAGCAGAGGGCTCAGGGAGGGCCAGGAGAGTCGGGGAGAGTCGGGGAGAGTCGGGGAGAGTCGGGGAGGAGTCTATGTGTAGTCTTGGGGTAAAGAGACCAGACAGCCTGAGAGTCGGGGAGAGTCGGGGAGAGTCGGGGAGAGTCTGGGGAGAGGTCGGGAAATGATGCTCCAGACAAGCTTGCAGCAGAACAGTGGCGCAAATGGTGCACCTCTCGAAATCCAACTCAGAATCTGAGAATCGGGCGGCTCAAAAGAAAATTTCGAAAATCTGCTGACGCCTGCTGACGCCGCGGAATCCTGGCGAAAGCGAATGAACCCTCCACCCCAGAATCTCCAGGCCGCAATGTTCGGAAAATTTGGGGGCCCGGGTCGTCTCTACTCTTCAATGTGCACTGGCAACATGCTTCAGGAAAACCTTTTTGTACCAACTGTGCTCAACCGCAAACCCTCGCCCTCGACCCTCAACTTCCTAAGAAGATCCAACAAGGTGACTTCCCAAGATCCTAACTGCCCAAAGTTGCCCAAAGCCAGAGGACTTCCTGCCTCTGCAACAATCTCATTTCGACCGCCTGCAAAGAGAGGCTCTGCAGGTCAGGCTTGGAGGGCTTCGGGCTTCTTATGTTTTAAAGGCTTTATAGATAAGTCACAGGAATCTACACGGGCTTAAAAGGCTTTGATATGCTCGGGCTTGTGTGCGTTGGCTCACGCATTGGCTCTATTCTGAAAAATGATCAACGCAGTGCACATTACACATAACCACACCACCAAGAAGCACAACCAGACCCTGCATGAGCACGAGAGGCAGGATTCAAGCACTGTTCAACACTACATAGGAACATTTAGCATCAGACACGACACGTCACGACACCACTTGAGGTAGTCGCTAATCAGCCCGGCAATCTTCCACGCCTTCATCACCGCCAAGAAATCACACGAGGAACTCGCCGAGGTCAAGCAACCTGGCGCGGAGTGTGTGGAGGGTTGTGTTTGAGGGTCTGCACAGGCTTTAGACAAGCAGAGGGTTACGTCACTAGTTGAAACGATACAACAGTTCCGCCCTATCACAGTCTCCACGCCTTCATCATCAGAAAGAAATGATACGAAGACCAGGAAGTCGCCGAAGTCAAGCAACCTGGCGTGGACTGCATGGACGGTTTTGTTTGGGGGTCTATATGGGCTTTTAAGCGGGTTACGTCACGACTCTATGGTAAAGTCTGGGATCATGAGCCTAACCTAACCCCCCCAACCCAACCCTTTCCAAATCCCTACAACATTGGAAACCCTCCCCTGGGTGGCCTTCTTTCATGTTCACAATTCACCCAATTATTGACATCAAAAATTTAACCCCCAAAGAACCAGGAGCAACAGAAGTAAACAAGTCAGGGTAACCTCCACACTGGGATGATAACCGCACTGCTTGAAGGCAGCTCCCTTCAGTCGCTGCTGCTGTGGCTGCTACTTGAGTCTGAGTTCGAACCTGACTCTGAACTGTCTGAACTGCTTGAACCGCTGCTCGAGCTCGAGCTACTACTTGCTTCAGCTGTATCAGACACAGGATTGTCAGGGGCAGGGGATGAAGTAGCCGCCGTAGCCTTCGCCTTTGCCTTCGCCTTGCCTTTACTCTTAGGTTGAGGCCGAGGCTTAGCTGAAGATTTGCCCTTGGCTTTTGCAGTTGATTTTGCTGCTGCTTTAGCAGAAGACACAGCTGCTTCAACATCAGCTGACTTGCCAACAATTCTGCGTCGCTTGACCACTGGCCTACGCTCCTCATCCTCGGTTTCATAGTCACTGGCAATCTTGCTGGCTTCCAGCTCGTCATCGCTTGGAGGAGTCAGAAACTGACATCGATTCATGTGGTCCCTGCGGGACGCAAACCTTGACGCCTGAGAAACCCAATATTTCAGCTGACGAATCAAAAGAGCCTCCTCCTCTTCGCTAGCAAATACCTTGGTTTTCGTGCACGCCGTGTGCTTTCCAGCGGCGTGCCTATGTGTACATATCCTCGGACATGTCACTTGGTACGAGCGGGGTCCTTTGAATGTAAAGGAGGCTGCGCCCCATTTGAAACTCTTGGGATGCACTGCTCGACCACTACTCTTTGGCTGACCACTGGCACTAGCACTAGCACCATGGGCGTCGGCCAAGGCCAACGCACCTTCACCTGGCGCGACTGGCGCACGCTCTTTGTCGGCAAGCGCAGACTGCGCTTTCCGTTTCTTCTTCGTCCTCGCAGAACTGTGACCAGTGTCCTCAAGCGCCTCTGCGCCCGCATCTGCAACTAAGTGTATGCCTTCACGCTGCAGGGCCTTCTTGCGTTCACCCCTCTTGCATGGTTGGGCCCCAAACAGCTCATTGTAGTACGAAGCATTGCGCAAATGCCGCACTTGCTCATGACCATTCTTGCGCACTGCGTCAGGGCGAAGTAGCGCTAACAAATAATTTTTGCAGACATTCATGTTCTTGTCTCGCAGGTACCATTTTTTCGGTCTACAAGTGGATGTGTTGAAGGGGAGTGGCTCTGCCCTAGAATCTGCACTGCAAGCTTCCAGTTCAAAGCCCTCATCTTTCAGCCTCAAAATGAGCTCCAGAATACTCAACTGCTGCAAATCTTTGCCTTGGTTCCGGGCGGCAGGCATGCGCAACAGACTGACCGGATTCTGTAAGACCGCCACCTGTGTTAAATTTGTGAGCGCATGGCTTGTTAAGCTCCAGCTGCTAAGATCTGGCGTGGTTGAAGAAGATTTCGCAAGCCCTGCTGCCCCCAACTCCTGCAACCCTTTGTTGTAGGACGCATACTCTGGAGCATGCACACTCAAATCGAAAGACGCCTGCAAGCCATCACCTGCGCCAGCCTTTGCCTTCAACAATGCTTCAACCGCAAGATCAGCCTCACACGAAAGCTTGCTGCCACCTCGAAAAGCTGGCTTTGTGCGCTCAACTGTCCACAACAAGCAGCTGGCAAGGGCTCCTGGTTGCTGGAAAAGTTGTGGGGCAGAAGCTGCTGTTATCAAGACGGAGACCTGCTTTTTCTCGAAAGAAATATCATGAATGTCACACTTCTCAATGGCAACGTGATCACTCCTTAGTTGAAACCCACAATCTGCGCGAGCCAACTTTTTGCGACCAGGATTTCCAGCAATTACACGGAAGAAAATGTATGGGTGCTCACGGTGCTCCTGCGCCTGCGCAGCAGAGGCTGAATCTTCACTGACAGTAGGAGGCTTTTGCAACACAAGCTCATCTGAGATATGGCAGGCAGGGCTAGCATGTGTATCAGGCACGCCTTCATCATGCTCAAAATTCATCTCAACGGACACGTCCTGAGGACCATCACACAAGCTGAGGGGAAGTTTGTGGCACTTCGCGCGTGAAGACAAAGCAGCACGCAAAGGTAACATGAGTGGCTGGGCATCAACTGGCAGAGCCTGCTGCGCGGCAATCGAATAAAAATCATTGGGCCCAGCAGCCGAACACAAATGACCCCAGGCATGCTGCTGCAACAACTGCCTCTCGAACTCCGCACTGGCGCTAACCGCCGCCCCCTCTGACTCCGGACCTTGCTCGAGCGCTTGCACGTCAGGCCAAGACATAGCTTCAGGCGGAGGTGGTCTTTTGTGCACAGACTGCAAGGCCCTGTACTGTGTGCCAAGGTCACAGCGATAGACAACAGATGCAACCAAGCTATGCGGCAAGCTAACTGCAAGAGTGCATGCAACATCCAAATGCTGAGCAAATTCATGATGGAAAGCCAAACCAAGAGCCTCTGCGGCAGCGGGGGGGGTACGTGTTTGCTCGCACAATTCAGCGAGCTTGTTGATTTTACCCCCTGAAACCACCTCTACGACTTCCTCCTTTCGTTCGCAGATTGAGACGAAAGGAGCGCTGTGGTGCGGCGCGCACCGCAAGTGTTGGTGAAGAACAGCGTGTCGTCTTTCGATCGATTGTTCCAATATCGGCGCAAACGCCGCCTGGGCACGTAACCTTTGAAGAGGAACCCACTGGTCCATAGGCTCTGACCGCACGAAAGCAAGGGCATGGGGCCGCAAATCTGCACACAACCTTTTACTGTGAGGGTGAGCCAACTCTTGCTGCTCCACAGTCAAGTTTTCCCACTCAACAAGGCAATTCCACACCATGCGCCGTGCCGCGGACAAATCCCAATGCCCCAGACCCAGTGTACTCAGCGGCAACCTCTGCCATGGAGACAGCTTCAATTCAAATTGCACGCGCGTGTGAACTTTCATAGCGGACCAATCCAGCATCAATCGTGACCGCTCCTCTTCCTCCAAACCGGCTGTGTGCACTAGCGCCAACTGTGAGTCATTGAAAAGGAACAAGTTATCGATGAACCGGGACAAAGCGCCCTCTGCAACCTCTGGAGCCCGGCGTCCCCTCATAGGACATGAAAGGGGACCGTGACCGTGCAACAGAGGCTTCAACTGTGCCATGAGCTGACGACCGTGACACACACATCCCTGTGTCCATGAAGTTATGTCATCAAGCATGCTGGTGATGGTGCTGCACATGTCCACAAAAGCCCAAAACAACGAACTTTGAACTGCGTCATCCACTCGCTGCAGTAGCTTTGCACCTTCTTGGCCTCCTTCATCGGGTTCGTCGGGAGCACCGGCCAAGAGAGCATCTGCCCGCCATGATCGCTGCAGGATCACTTTACGTTCCAGCACCCAAGATATGCCACTTGAAACTACACCCCAAGCTCGTCCCCCTTCCAGCTTTGGAGAGGCTGATTCAAAGAACATTGACCAACCACGGAACTGGCCAACGCAACAGCTTGCAACAAACCACTTGCGTCGATAAGAAGCATTGAAGAACAGCAATACGCTTTCCAACATGGACTTTGCACTTTGCTCCCAAACCTCGCTCTTCTTCAAAACATCTTTGGTTGCATTGTCAATCACGTGAAACATACCTGGCAAATACAGCGCCCCTCCGAGCTCCAGACGCTGGATGTCTGCAGCTGGCAAATCTGATTCCTGGTCGTCAAGACCCCCAATACCTCCTTCCACAGGAACATTAGCATCAGCGTTAGCATCAAAAGAGTCGCCCTCAAATTCCAACGTGAGATGGGAATTACTGACTCCATCTGCCCAGTACGGAAAAAAAGCAGGAATGTCCACACTAGCCAGATTGAAGCTTTTTTCGGTTCCCATGTCTGAAGTGTACGTGAAAGTGCAATCCAGGAATTTCTGCAAGTCACGCCAGGTATGATGCTCAAGCCGCAAAGAATGTAGGAACGCATGTACTTTGTGGGTTAACGTTGACTGCCGTACGCCTAAGGCTGTCGGGGGAAACGTGTGCCGAAACATTGCCCTCCGGATCTCTGCTGTTTGCTCCAGCGCACTTTGCAACGCATCCAGGCTAAGCTGAGAATTGTCATTGTCGGAATCAGACACCTCCCTGCTCAACTGTGCCAAAGAAAAGAAAACATCAGCGACATGTTCTAGCTTCTCGCCATCCACACCAAAAGCCTGACAGGGATATCTACAACACACGACCTTTTAACCGTTTCTTGGGGCAACTGGGCAACTATTTATATAATGGTCCGAATTTTAAAATGGCTCACAGTCTGGGATTTGGGGGCCTCTGACATCATCCAGTTCTGAAAGCCTTGCGGAGAACTATCCATGAGACAAAAGAAAACAGAGCCACGGCTGATTTGCTCCTCGTGCTGCTCCCGCATGTACAACATGAACGCTGCATCAAGATAAAGCCTAGAGCGGGATATGGTTGCGCCTGAGGGGACGCACTGCACGGCAAAGCACTCAGAAAGGGTTTTGCTCCATATCTCGGGCAGCACCGCAAAAGCCCGCTGCAAAGCTACCCCCAACGATGATGAACATTTCACTTCCAACGCGAGCAGCACACATTGAATCAAGAAAAGAGCGCGGTATCTGCCATGTGACCCTGCTAGCTTGCTGAAATCTCCGCCCATCAGCCGTTTGCCTGCTTTTGAAAAAACAGGTTCCCACACATGCGTCAGTGTTCGCTGCTTGCACGTTGCTTCTCTCATGGTATTCAGCCAGAGAACATATCGTTCTAGTCCAGCAGCTGTAGCTTCTGAATCTTCCGAAGCATTGAGGATTGCACGGCTCCACTCGCACAAGTCATCTGCCAACATGCTGAAGAAAGTATTCGTGGGACGCAGGCCCTCCAAAGGCAAGAAAGTTTCAAGGGATTGCCCTCGCGACTCGCACTGCAATGCTACAGCTTTTACCTCCTTCAACAAGCCTAGCACATCACAATCCATGTCCCATTTGCCTGTCGGAACGACTGCTAAAGTTCTCCATAACGAGTTCTGGATGAGAAAGCACAAGCCTACAGGTATTTGAATAGCTGACTGCGGAGCCAGCGTCGCATCGCCTGACTCTGCAAGCGTCACCCCAGATACCTGAAATCCTTGCTCCAGCAAACTCCTGGTCACATCATTGACCCGATCCGCAACTTTAGAACCATCCAGCATGGTTTGGCTCAGCATCCTTTCCGCGCAGGCACTTGTAAGCTGGAAGACTTCAGTTGTAGCACGTTCTGCACCTCCCTGGTGCACCCCATATTCAGGAGTTCTCAGAGGGATGAATGTTACAATGTCCACAAACGAGGTGCCAACTTCGCCAAAATCTGAAGACCGCAAAGCTAGCCTGATGTGTTTTCGTTTAGGGTCTTGGAGTCTTGGAGTCTTGGTTAAGGTTTCAAAGTGAGGCGCAAGCTTAGGGATTGAAAGGGTCAGATCATCTCCCTTGCCAAAACGTCCAATAAAAAATGAACTTGACAAATGAAAGGGTGCGACCTTACTACATGGCCCTACACTGTAGCCTACACTCTCTACACTGGCTTATATTGGGAAAATCTCGCCTACTACAATGTTACCACTGGCCCTTTACCGCCCTTACCCCTCATCACCCAAAACCCAAAAATACTTTCGAAATGACAAGTCTGACAAGTAACACGACACGCTCCTCAGCAGTCAGGTGGTCCAAACGAGTTTTGTAAACCTTGTTGCGCCTTGTGAAGGCTAGACCAACCACATGCTGTGCTAGATCCGCATGGTGGCTCATCATGATGTCTTTCAAAGATTGGGACGGATCATGCTTGTCTGCATTGCCTGAATTTTGAGGGTCACAAGAATCGAGGAACGCCATTCGTAGATATTGTTCATCTGACACTCGCAACGAGTGCACGTTGCCACTGTAGCCCCGAAACCGTTTGCTGCCTGCCCCACATAACCAGACAGCGTAAACGGCCATTGCTGCAAAAGCGAAAGAGAACATACGTAATACTCAGTTACTCATTACTCAATTTCCTGCTGCCTGCTAATATCCCTTGCCCTTGACCGAACCCTGCAGCAACTGCCCCTGCAGCTGCAGCTCCCTCGAGTTGCGGTGTTTGCTGTGGGAACAAAAATTTGTGCCAAGCTGAAGTTGCAAGTCTGCCTGCAACTGACTTTTGACTTGAACGCTGCAAACACCTGCGCAAACGAAAAATCTGCAACTGAAAATGATTGAAGGTCTACATCAGAGTCAGAGGCTGCTGTGGAAAAGAAAATTTGCGCCAATCTCAAATTCAAGTCTGCAAGCAACTGATCTTCAGGTTGAATGTCGCATAATACTCCGGCACATAAGGAAAACCTCCTTTTGGGCCTTTTCAAAAATCAGAATGTCAGAATGAACATGAGACAAAGTTTCTGCTTGTTGTGGACCCGCACGCTAGGTTTGAAAGATAGCACACCAAAAAGAAACACCCGACTTCGAATTTGAGCGCTCAGAACATGAACTCCTTCCTGGCCCCCAGAATCTGGTCATGGGATGACACCTGCCCTTCCCCGATAGGCCCAACCCTCCCCGGTGAAAATTACTACCCTCACAATCTGGACTAGCTCAGCTTCAGTGCAATGATTGCTAAGGCTCTCAACGGTGATTGCACACTCTCGCACAACCTGAAAAATTCCACTCCAACTGCGAAGAACCCATTCGGCTGTCGCAGTCCTGTCGCTCTTGAAAGCTTGCCACGCACTTTCCAGTCTTGCAGCATCAGAGTGATGCGACTGCCCAACTGCATGATCTGTCAAATGTTCAGAAACCCTCAAGTAGGCCCACCAAGGCTTAGGCCCGCTGACTTTACAAGCAGGCCATCTAGCTGGCTCCGCCTGTAGCTTTTTGCTGGGTAGCAGGTCTGGGTCTGAAGAAATGAACAACAGGCGACACGTGGAAACTTTTCTCAAGTGCATCCAAAGCCGTTCACAAGTCCAAAACTCTGTAAGGCAAATGGGACAGCAAGTGAAATCACCAAGCATTGCACCCAAGGAGGACTGTCCATGCACCCGTCGCCTATGTGAAGCCAATGCCGCTGATCCATGCACCACTCGATGGCATTCCGAACAAGCAACTGGTGTTTTACACTGATTCATGGCTCCTTCTGGATGAAAACTAATGGCGCCATTGCTGTAGAGTGCATTGAGCCATCTCACTTTAGCCCAAAGTGCCTCGATGCCTTTCTGCTGAGCTTGCAAATGTTTGCTGATGATCTTGCGAACACTGGCCTGCAATTTAAGCTTGTGAGTGCCCAGGAACTCAAAAAGCTCTCGTCCATGTACAAGCGTAGCAATCCCATTATTGTAATTGGCCCACTCGTGCTCACAGTGCTGATGCCAATCTTGAAGGACTGCACAAAGCCACGATTGCTCCTCAACAAGAACCCCAAGAAGACACTCATCCATCAAACCAGCAATGGAAATTGAAACCCTCATCCGGCTCAGCTGAAGAGATTGCTCAGGCTGCACTGCACCAAGCATCCTGCAAACCTCAGCATTGGTGAGCCCTCGACAGCTCATTCCAGTCAAGGGTCGCACGCACTGTCTGAAAAGGCTCATCATGGCATCACGAGCCTTAACAACGGTCCTGCTATGCTCCATGTCCCACACCCCAGAACCATGCATGAGGCTCGCAATCGGGCCTTGGATAACAAGCCGCATGCGCTCGGCTTGAGACAGGGCATCATTGAAGAGCCAAGGCTTACGCAGTGCTGCAAAAACAGGTTTGGCAATTGCTAGTCTATGCTCAATGGCACGAAGGCTCATTCCATTTGCCTGCATCCTGCATCCAAGATGAACATATTCAGTGGAGAGCACAAGCTTGGCGTGTTTTCCAGGTCCGCAAGGAATTGCAACCTGTGCTCCTTGCTCGACCATCCAGAATCTACGCACAGAAGATGCTCCTCTCCCTCTGAAACAGACAATGGCCTCTGTCTTGCCAACGCTGTAGTTGACTTGAACGCCAGTAACAGCAAGCGACAGCTCAGCAATTGCAGCAATTTTAGCAATCTTGGGCACCAATGCAACAGCAGAAGTTGCAGAAACCGGAAGTGCAATATCATCAACCCACGTAGCCATACTTGAAGTATGAGCATAGACATCACCACCCTGGCACCTGCCCTCAACTGCTACAAGAAGGCCTGCCTCTTCGAGTCGACTCTGCAATCTATGATGGAAAGCAACAACTGCAAGCTGATACACAACATCCGCCAGAGGAGTGCCTGGTACCGTACCTGCAGTGGTTGTGTAGATTTTGTCACTCCTAGGCTGCAGTTGGAAGAATGTCGCAGTCATGCTCTGTCTGAGAAAATTTTGCACGAAAGCTGGTGTCTCTGCTTGCTCCAGTATGGACGGCCCACAAAGCAACCGGAAAACATCGGCACGTATCTGCTCATCAGGATGCATGGCCTCTATGATTGCAATAATCCTTGAGAGGCCGTTCTCTCCTTCCTCCACCCCAATCACAAGTTCTCGAATGACTGAGTAAAAGGCTTGCGCCCCGTCTATGAACAGAACACCAGCACTTTTGCGCAGGGCACGCATCCTGCGCAAGTGCCCCCAAACGTGCATCGAAGGCACAGCCATTGGTCCGCCGGCTCGACCCCCTAGCTGAAGCGGGCTTGCCACACGGTCAAGGGCCCGAAGCAGGTGCCTCCTGGAGGTAGCACTAATGGCTTTGCTTGGAATCTCCTGAAGCGCGATGCTCCGCCAGCCTGCTGGATGTGACAAACTCTTTCCTGGCTTCGGAATAGGGCGTATCCACGACCTGAGGAAGTCTTCTGGCATTTCGCATCGCATGACCTGTTTGAGGAACAGAGGATACATTGCCATAGCAGCTCCCTGTGCACTATTGCGAAAAATGTCAGGTACTAGGCCCGATGGACCTGGCGCCTTGCCAGCTTTAGTGCTGCGGAATGCGCAAGCAAGCTCCGCAAGGGACGGCACTTGTGATCCATCTATTAGCATCGGCACCTCTGTCGCTGGCTGTCTTGTAGCTCGATAGCTGGTCAGATCAGTCGCAACAGCGCGCTCTGCTGTAGCAAAATGATTTCCAAGGGCCTCCATGACATCATCCTCGTTAGTCATAACAGCTCCAGCCTCATCAACTATCGGCGGCAACAAGCGTGGCGGCTTGTAACGTCGTCCTGCCTTCATGAGACTAGTCATGCGATTTGCAATGGCCTTGGGCCCTGACTCTCGAGCCTCCGCAAAGGCCGCTTTTGCCCTGTCAGCTTGACATCCACGCGCCATGTGCCTAATGCCCTTTCGTAAGTCAGTGAGTTGCCGCCATTTGTCAGCCACAGCAAAATCATGTTGCTTCATCCAAACACAGTGCCGTTCAATCAAGGATTCACCAGACCACCATGACGATCCTCGGATGCCACACACTTCGCTCCACTTCTGGACACACATGGCCTGTATCCTCCGATTCAGAGCCTGATTGCGATGTCGCAACTCCATTCTCAGCTGTCGCTGCAAACAAATGGCATGAAACATCTCATCAGAGATATATGACTTTCTGGGCCGACGTGCTGGCATCGGAAAATGCTGACCACATGACTCAACCATGCAATTCTTTATGATTTCCCAATGGTCGCAAGCATGTACACTCCATGGAACTTGGGGAGCTTCAGCAAATACACACGCAAGAGTAGTCCTGCCTTCTGGAGTCTGCATGGCCTTGCAATCAAGTGGTCGCTGCTTGGATTGCTGAGGTCTTCCGGCAACAATAAAATGCGCCTCAACCCAAATGGGCCTGTGGTCAATACCAGAGAAAAGATCGCGTATATCATCGTCGCTGCCAAGAGTCACAACGTTGCTCGCCATAACCCGAGGAAAACATATGAAATCCAGGGCCTTCTCTGCACCATTTGGGCTGCGCCACGTGGTCACTTCGTGGCCATGAGCATCCCAAAGATCTGAAGCACAAAGATCAGTCTTTTGGAGCATGCTCAGCATCGCCTCGGCATTGGCATCAACCGGCGCATAATAGCCCCCACGGGACTCATGTGCATCAAAAGTGGCATTAGCATCTATCAGCACAAGCTTTATGGCATGCTCTGGTAGCCTGCCAACAACTTCAGCGAGCTCCTTCCAAAAGGATGATATACTGTCAGGTTCACTCACTGACGTAGGAGCATGTGCCGAAACAATGCCAAAGAGCTGCCCTCCAGCCTTGCCAACAATAGCCAGGCACTCAGGCTCAGAATGGTGGAAGGAAAAGCTATCAAGATCCCACTTCAGCTTCGCACCACGTCACAACCGGGGTGAGCATACTTGGACAGCCAAATTTGGCATCCATCGCGGCCATTGTTAGCGAAACTGCTGAACCTGACAAAGTGATTAGCCACCTCCACAGCCTGTCCATCAGTTCAACATTCTTGCAGCCCCAGTATGCAGCACTCAGAACTACCGAAGTAATGGTCAAGACACTCAGCTTGTCCAACAGTCTTGAGAGACAAGGTGTTGTATGAGGCAATGGAGAAGTGAAAGCTGGCCTGTGCCTGATCGCCTACATCATTAGCGGCATCTGGCCTGTGGCCTGTGGCAACGCTGTCCTTGCTTGCCCGAAACGAAGGTGCCGTCTTGCCTAAGAGATGGCCAAGGCAAGGGGTCCTGCTCAGTAGCAATGCACATCCAAAGCCACTTTGCCCAGTCTTCGCAAACCATGGGAACAATCACATCTTGGTCTTCATCGTCAGCGCTGAGACTACCATAGAGAGCTTGCTTCGCTAACGCATCCGCAAACTCATTCCACGGGTCACCTGAGTGTCCCAGCACATGCTCCCAAGCAAAATCGACCTTCAAGTGCTGACATACAGCGCTAACACTGGATGCCACTTCTTCTAATGGCCCAGTCTTGGGAGTGCAGAACCGCATGACCTGCTGCGCCGACTCACAATCATACCAGACCTTCATTGGCACCTTTTGCCCAACACAGATGCCAATGATTTCGGCATGGATCATACCACACAATTCAGCAACGTGAGAACATGCTGTAACCCGATTCTGCATCGCACTCATCTGAATGGCACCAGCTTTATAGCCTGTGAACTGCCACTCATCGCAAACTTCAACCAAGCAAACAACTGCAAAACCAACAGCATCCTGAGCTTCTTTGTATGACCCATCAGTGTAAAGCGCAACCCTCGTAAAGTTGTCATGCTTATTCCACACCACAATGTTTGAAAGCGCAATCTGCGTATGCTGATGCAGACCGCTGCAATGGCTCACATGTTGATCAAGCTGTTGGAGATGATGTCCTTCACAGATAACGCCCAGCATGCTGGCATCAGCCCCACTTTGAAGTTGGCATGTTATTTGTTCAGGGCGCAGTGGAGTCGGGCCTCCAACAAGGAGATCAAGGGAGAGGGTACATTTGACGCTGCCTTTAGAGAGCAATTTCTCAGATTGCGCGGAGTGTGACAAATGGCAAACGCTATCACTATGCAGCATCTCTGTACACTGTACAAGGCATTCAGAACTACAAGCATCATGCCTGCTCATCGCAAGGCCACATGGAAACCTCCGCAATAGACAGTCAACGAAGTATCCAAGCTCGGCGCAAGTTCTTCGAAACTCATTGCCTTTAGCCTGCTCAAGCAACGTGGGCAAGTACTCCAGCTCAGACAGTTCCTGCAGGTCACTACTCCACTCAACGGCCCAACCTTGTTGTAGATTAAAGCCAGGAGCATTGAAAGCATCAGCGGTGAATCTATCTGCAGCGCATCTGGTATGCCAGCCACATAGCTGTCCGCTGTCAAGTTCCACAACGTTGCTATCACAGAAAGGGTCAATACGCGCAGAAGTTCCAGCAGTAACTTGTTGCGCGAACCAGACCACAAACAGGGTGAGCTTCGAACCAAAAGAAGTGCCTCGCCTGCGCATTTTGCAGCTTGTCGCACTGCCTGCAGGTTCCCCTCCCATCATCTGCTGTTCGGGATACATATAATGTAAAGCAGCAACATCAGTAGAGGTGTCCCCAGTCCTGCCTGTCAAAAAGGCACTTGATCCCAAAAAGGGCCGGTTCCACATATCCGCCACTGCTGCTATCTGGTCTGAATGATCCGCAGGCATGCCTGCACCAACATGTAAATGCTGGCCACGCCTTAGCAGCGCTGTCGAACGCTGTCCATCTCCTCCAGTAACATGATGCGACCTGAACCCACTGATGTCAGTGGACGAAGCTGAATGGTTTGGATGCTCGCCAGTAGGTTCAGAGTGGTCACATAGCCGCCCCTCATCACCCTGTGCATCGCTGCGATCACCGCCGCCACCATGCCGTGAGCCAGGATCACTGCAAGGGGAGGACGCATCATCACTTGAGACAAACTCCTCTGAGTTCGGCACAAGCTGTGGTCGCAGTGTACCACCATTGTTGATAACAAGGTTGCCTGCCACACGCTGTCCTCCTTCTATCCACATTTGGAATCCATACACCATCCTGACCTCGAGTCGCAGCAGATCAACAATGTCCGCTCTAGGAAGCAACGAACTGTCCAGCCGCACCGCAGTAATGGATTGCATCACCAATCTGCCATCCACAAAGGCCACCACTTCAAGATCCTTAAGCGGCGAGAAGAGCAGACAGGCAACTTTGACAATCGGCTGCCCATTGTGTGCCAACTGGAAAAAGGGAACCTGAGGCCACTGCAAGGAAATGCCATCCGTAGGCATGCCAAGTTGCGCACACACCCTCCTTATAATGTCAGGTTCGTCCTCTTCATGATGGAAATCTAGCAGCATCGGAGTTTCAATGCCAACAATAAGTATGAGCTGTTGCCCCCACGGCCGGTCAAAGCCATCGAAGAATTCGTCAGTCCCCCACAGAGGAAAGTCATCAAACGCCACTTCATTGCTGTCATGGACAAAAGGGCCCATAGGATCCGGCTGCAAGTGCACAACATCCCCTGCGCTCAAGCGAATCGATTCGCCGGATGCAAGTGGCCCTTCCAAGTGGGCAGGGACAAATAAATGCCATTCTTGCTCACCAAGCTCTGGCATCATTGCTCGGACAAAATCCCTGCTCAGTATACTGTTAGGAATGTGGCAAGCAAAGGTGCCTAGACTGAGCAGAGTCGCCTCAACAACAATAATGCATCCACTTGTGAAAGGCATCCACGCCGGCACCCAAACAACATGAAAATCGTCAGATATCGGCATGCCTCTTTGAGCAACAAAGAATCCCTTGCCGCAGCAGTTGGCCAGTATGCTATCAACATCCATCATCTCAAGAGCACGGTCCATCGCCGTTCCTTCTCGGAACGATGCAGCCAAGAACTCTGGTCGATGAGCGTAAGCAATGATCCTGAAAGATCTAGGTACATAATGAGGAAAGGGGCTGCGTGGTTGAGGAGGTGCTGGATCCAGAGAGTATGAGGATCCACTTTCCTCATCTGCATCTGCTTCTTCCTCACTATATGATTCAGACTCTGACCCAATGTTGCCTGCAGCTGCTTGTCTCTGAGCTTGGAGGACCTCTTGACGCATGTCAAATCTGTACCCGCTCATGTCAAGGCTGGGATAGCGCGTCGGCTCGGAGGAGAATCGCCACCCTCTGGCCGCCCTGGCTTGCCCGAAACAAAGGCTCACTATACACAGCAAAAGCCAAAGGTCATAAGAAAACCGCGGTCTGCCCCGAGACTTCTTGCACTGTAAGGTCCTTGCCTTCAGTATTGCATCCATGGTTGGTGAAAAACCAGCTAGGGCATAACCAAGGTGCCAGGGCACTCCTTTACAAGCTTGCCTGTAGAGGCGAACAATGTTATCAGCGTTGTGCGTCCCACCCTTGATGCTGCATGCAAAAGAAATCATACGGCCCATGTAAATCAGGAAGCAGAGAGCCCCAGTACGAAAAAAGGCTAACAAATATTCCTCTACAGTTGCAGCAAAGACCACGGAGAGATCCACACACCAGCCGCAAATTCGCTGTAGCACATACTCCATGAATGGCCGGAACTCATAGAGAATCCGCCTGGCACCATGTCCAAAGCATCTGTGCCAGGAATTGTCGTAAGCATCCTTAGCATTCAGTGTCGCCACCAACACATGACATTGAGGGATAATCGGACCATTGCTCTTGTTTGCAACGTCAGCGCTTGCCCCAAACAGCGTTTCATCTGCCGCGCCGTCTGCTTTCCGAAGATATGGAATTGAACCGATAAAACCATTGTCTGCAACCATGGTGTAGGGCGCATCATCTACAACCACGGCATCACCCCCAAAAAAGCTTCCAACCAATGAACTACGTTGAAACAATGCATATTGGAACCGAAGAGTTGCTTTTGTGAAGGCGCACACAACTGGCAGCACATTTTGCCGGTGAAGGAAGACATGACTCCCAGCCAGTCGAAAAGGCGAGCCTTCGCCAAAATTGAGTCCAGGGTAACCCAGACAACCATTGAATGAGTGAAGAACTGGGAAGCAAAGTTGCGACAGTTCGAACTGGAGGCAGACCCCATTCTGAAAACCTTCGATAACTAAACCATAAAAGCAATACCAGTAAGGGACTGTCCGGAGCATCCTTTCCTGGCAGCAGTTGGCCTGAAAAAGGCCCGCAGCGTCATGACCGGAGCAAATACCCCAATCACTAGAGCGGCACCCAGGCGGCGAAGAGCAATATGAGCGACTCGTACTGCATACAGGGAACCTATCCTCTGTCAGGCATTCGTTTTGCCGGTCCAGCCTCGCTAGCATCGATCCAGCTGTAACCAATTGCGCAAGGGCTCTACAGAACGCCGCCGGCACATGAGGAGCTAGGTGCCACAACCTAGACTCCCCACCCCGTTGTTCTGGAGCGTTGCCATTCGGTGGCCTCCAATCATCATCGATCAGACATGCCAGCCCACACGTTGCATCTGTATGCTCTGTTGGCATCACACAATGCCCTGCAGGAAGAATGTAGGTCAGCTCAGACTCCGACGGCACATGACCGGGCATAATGTTGTTTGCCCAGCCACCCCGTTGTCTGGCACTGCATGGCTGCGTAACATTATCCTGCTGTCCGCAAGAGGCAAGTTTCTGCACAGACTCCGCCGGCACATGACTGGGTGCCACAAGAGCAACCCAGCCACCCCGTTGTCTGGAACTGCATGGCTGTGAAGCAGCCTGGCACTGGGACTGTGTCTCTTCATGTCCCTGCCATGTAAAGAGGCATGTCTGCTCAGACTCCGACGGCACATGACTGGGCATTGAAAGAAACACCCAGCCACCCCGTTGTCTGGCACTATAAGGCCGCACACCAAAATTTCGGAGTAGACATCTCTGTGCTGTGCTGTCTGGCTCCTGGCAATTTTGAAAAATATCCACAGGCTTGGAGAAGCCAGTCTGCATGCTGCAAGGGTGCAGGTGCATCACAAAAGAACATATCGTCACAAGATTCAAGGCTTTAGGTGTCCACCAAAATGGAGCATCGGCAGATCTGCTTCCCCCATTCGAAGCCCATCCACCTTTCTCCTCTGTTAGATCCGCAGCCTTCATAGAGCAGCAATGTGAGAGCGCCGACGGCACATGACCAGGAGTTGAACAAGACTCCCAGCCACCCCGTTGCTCTTCACCACGCTGCCGATTCTTGCCAATGCCGGAGTTTAGTCCATATCCGAACCCAGTGTGTCTCCTGGTGGGTCTTCCAGGTCCAGGTCGCCATCGTCGAAGATCAAGACAGGCACTTGCGCAGGAATGTTGAGCCTGTCTCTTTCTGCCTGGATCTTGTGCGCGGCTGCAAGATGCTCTGCACTCAAGAAGGCTTCTGTTGGAACTGCAATGTCCGGGGTTGGGACATGTGCACTTGCTGCATGCTGCATCCTTCGCTCTGCTAGCTTCTCCGCCAAAGACGGCGAGCCTCTGTGTGCAGGAAGCCTGATGGGGTGCTTTGGCTTCACAGCCTCCTTGACCCCTTGTCTCGGCAGATGCTCTTTGGGACGCATTGGCGAGGGAGATGCAGCACCTGTAGTAGCCCCTGGTGAAGCCATGTAAGGATCTGTCGCAGCAGGTGGGCCCGAGTATGCCTGGCTCTCTGCACTTGGTGTCAGGCAATGTGTGGGGGTCATTGCTGGGACCCTCGATCGTCGAGCTGGAGTGGCAAAGGCATCCATGGCACGACCTGAGGGATGCCCCACACCTCCAGATGCTTTGGCCTCTTCCAAAGCCCTTTGCTGCACTTGTGCATTGTCCATCTCGGCTGTCTTGGCGTCGAAATCGTCTTGATCCGCCGCCAGGAGCGCAGTAAAGTCTGCCTCGTATGTTGCATCCGGAGGTTCCTCCCGGTGTGCATCCTCGCCAGAATCCATAGCCACAGCCCTCAAGTTGGCTCTTGCAGCTCGAAGTTCGACTGCAGTGCTTTCTGAATCTTTTTCTAAACGGGTGATATCTCTGTTGAATCTGGCCCGCTCCTTGCTGTAGGTGGCCTTCAACTCTTCCTGCCAATCTTGCCACTGCTTGGCCTTCTCCTGTTTTGCAAGCTCGAGCTTTCTGGCCACATTCTCTAGCCTCCTTGCGTTGTTTATTGCACGCTGCACTTCTGTGATGAGTCCGGCTTGGCTTGAGCTGCTCACCTCTTTCATCAATTCTTCTTTTGGGGCCTTGCGATCGTAAGAAGGGAAGCCTCCATCTGAAGGCTTGCCTTTGCCACTTCCCTTCTGGTGCTTGGCCTGGCCTTTCTGCTGCCCCTTCTGACCCTGTTGTCGCCAAGGCACAGAGTCCTTCGAAGGTGAGGGCCAGGATCCACGCCACAGTCGCCAATCTGAACCACCACCTTTGGCCCATGACATCGCGTGATTTCCTTGATAGGAAAATGGAGGTGTTCCGTGATGGCTTTGCAGAATCCAAAAATCCTTAAGGGACCCAGTGCCAGACCTGATGCGCTTACGAGCAGAGGACCTGTGCTTGCGCAAGCGTCTGTGCCAGCCCGGGGAGCAGTACTTCCGCTTTATGGCTCTAGCGCTAGTGAACTAGCTGGGGCAGTCGCAATCTTCCGCTATGGAAGTGTTCGAGCCCTGGTTTAGTGGGTTAGGGTTTAGGGTTTAGGATGTCCCAAAAATCATAGAATGAAAAAGGGAAACTATTCCAATGAGGCTTAGTAACAATTCAATGTCGAGTTGGGGTTGGAACCCTGCTCATAAGCTGGCTAGGCCCTACAAGTCCATGTAAGTTTGCAACTACTCCAAATCTTAAACTCAGAACGCTGCCAGCCAATGGCCATGAGATGAACCTTACAAGATTCTAAATGTAAGAGTTGGGGTTCCTCACATCGTCAACTTTCAATTGTTTCAGGCTTGTACCCCTAGGGTTGTACCCCTCGGTTTTGGAATCCATGTAAGGGAATGTAGGGGAATACATTGGGTAAACCATTTAGGGGGACCACCTTTGCAATACAACCTAGGAACCCTTGAAATTTCAGAACCTATGTCCTAAACGCTGAAGCCTGATCCCAAAACCCTAGCCCCTGAACCCTGACCCCTAATCGCTAAAACCTAGACCTATACCCCAATCCCTCAACCCTAAGTCCCACACCCTACTCCAACGCCCTAAACCCCAAGCCCTAAAACCTACACCTTGAACCCCTAAACCCCAAACCCTAATCCTAAGCAATCCCTTCAGCCTATTGATCATTAAGCCCCAAACCGTACAAACCTACACAACCGCTTCAGCCCACTGATCCTTAATTAAGCCCTAAGCACTGAACCCTTATGCTAAGTAATCCCTTAAGCCCGAAACCTTAAACCCTAAACCTAAGTATTCCCTTAAGCCCTTAAGCCCACTGACCTCTCCGCCTAGAAACTGTCACCGGAGAACACTCTGAAACCTAAACCCCCAAACCCTAAAGGGCCTTCTCAGCCTCGCTGAGATCCAACTCGATGAGGCCCTCCCACAGAACAGCTTCGAAAGTAGGGGTTTTAGGGGTTTTAGGGTTTTTAGGGTTGAGGGTTTAGGGTAGGTGTTAGGGTATGAAACCCGAAACCCTGAAGTGTTACTTACTTTGGGTTCAAGAAATAGGGTTTGGGGTCTAGGGTTGAGAATCTAGTAGGATTATATGGCTTATGGATAATGAAAGCAGGCTTCCTGGACCCCAAGAGTATGCAAAATAATGGCCTTTAGGGCTGTTATTCTGGGTTTCGGGCTATTATCTTACATACTTTTGGGATTTAGGTCTGGCTTTTTCAAGGATTGAGGGTGTCAAGGTTTAGGCTTTGAAGCATGTTTTGGGTTTCAAGACTGGAGCTGGGGCTTGGGGGCTTAGAGTTTAGGGTTCCGGGTTCGGAGCTTAGGTTAAGGGATAGTCGAAGGGGATCTGGGGGTATGTCGTGCTCTAGTTTTGGGCTTTAGAAAAGATTTCGGCTTCAGGGTTTCGGCGGGGTTGGGGGAATATCATGCTATGCTTACAGCATATACTTTGAAAGGATAGCATGGGGAAAATATGAGTAACTATCATTGTAAGGCTTATGTTTCAGCGGCAGAGGCTTCGGGTGTAGAGCTCAGGGACTCTGAGGGTCCATGTACGTACTCAATCACATACTTTCCCAAAGCCCGTACCACAACTACCAAGCCAAAGCCCCCAGCACCCAATCTTTGTGTACATGGACACCTGAGGCTACGTACAGAGGTTATAGGAATCTGGGCATCGCAGGGAGGGGGGTTGGGTTAGGGTTTAAGTGTAACGGTTTGGGATCCAAGGAGCCATGGAGCAGACTCCTAAAGTTCATATTCCTGCTGTTGGTTCTGTAAACCCTGCATAACCTTTCGATGCTCAACAGAAATAATTCCCATCACCTCGGAACCCAGACAACCAGAAAACCACCATCATTCCAGTTGGCTTCAAGATCCCGACGAGCAGATTGGTGGGTTGAGCGCGACCCTTTTTTGCATCCGGGCTCGCACACGGCCGTGAGCAGAGACCCTACACCCTACGAACCTTAAAACCGGAATCTGCAACCCTAACCCTGACCTTAGGGTTTAAGGCTTAGGCTACACCTCGCAACCCTGTCTTCAATTCTACAAGGCTAGGCTTGGGGCGATCTCACTACCCAAACCCCTGGGAGGATCTAGAAAGGACCCCGGGCCATTGTGAGGTTAAAGCGTAGGATCTGGACGGAAAACAGGAAACCAGTTTAGTGCCAGATACGGGTTGGGGTATATGGTCCAGAAACGTGGGACGGTGCTCATAAACAGGGGGTCCCCACAATATAGACCCAACAATACTATAGCCCTTCTTACAGGAACTCCCTTCTCGCTATTAGCTACCCTCGAATATGTTCAACGATATCTTCAAGACCCACCAGCAAGTCACAAGTTCCCCTACCTACCCCATGACCCCTACTGTTCCAGAAAAACCTGTTTGAGGGTTGGGGTTCTAGGTTTAAGGTTAGGGGTCCAGGTGTTTAGGGCCTGGGGTTTATCTGGGCCCTTCCATGTGGTCCTTACCTTATTTAAGGGAGATCCTCAACCCTAAACCTACACCCTAAACCCTAAACCCTAAACCCGGTGGGGGATAGGAGAAAACTAAGCCTTAAACAGTGAGGCGGCTTGGTAGGTGATGATATGTAAACTTCTTAGGGGTTAAAAGGGGGAAGGGGCTTAGGGTTTGGAGGTTTGCGGTTCAGGGATTGAAAGTTTTGCTCTTAGGGGTTTGGGGCCGGTGGAGTTAGGGATTTTGCAAATGTGTATTTTTTTTTTTTGGGAGGGGGGGGGGTTGTTGAACGGTTGAACGTGTCAAGGTTTCGGGACATGAAGTCAAGTCAACAGAGAATCCCAAACAAAAACATAAGGCCTGTTATACAACATGGAAATTTAGGGCTTATGATTTACAAAAGGGCTCTTACGTACGTAGTTCTTTTTTGGAGTTTGTCATGTTTGTGGTGTAGGCGACTATAAAATAATTAGTAGCCAAACAGGAACTACACAGGAGTGTAAGGGTAGGGTTTATGTGTAGCAAATTATGAAGGAGGCTACATCGCCATGTTCTCAGCTGCGAGCATCCCCACCGAGGTCCGCACCCAATGTCCACCTCACTATGCAGCATGCGATGTCTTCTGTCGGCGAATAAACGGGTATAACGGAACAATACTACGAAATATTCAAGCTTGTACAGGAACCCCGAATCCCAATCACCCTAGGCCCATCCTAAACCCTAAGCCATCCTAAACCCTAAACGCCTTAAACGCCCTGAACTTGTTGCAGCCACGCCTTCTCGGGGCAGCCACCGCGGAAGACGCGAAATATCTGCAGCACGTGGGCTTAAGGCTCGGGCGTTGCCTGTAACCCCAATTACCTACAGCTTAATGGGTTATACCTACTACTGAACCCTCAAAGTATGTAGAATAATTGCCTTCTGGGCGATTTTTTAAGTTTTGGTGTATTATTTTACCTAATTTTTGGGTCCAGGTTTTTATTGGGTGGGTAATTGCTACAAAACTGCCCCTCCCCCGTCCTTGCACGAAGCACACCCTCCGTACCCTCTCTCTCTCTCTGAATTACGGAAGTTTGGCATGTGGGGGTATACGGTTCTGGGTTTGGGGGTGTACTGTTCAGGGTTCAGCATGTAGTGCTTTGGACTTGGGATTTTGGGTCTTAGGGCTTTGGGGCACAGGCTTGAGGATTTCAGCTTCAGGGCAAACGTTTCAGGGGATGCACGAGAACTCCTGACAATCCGGAAGTCAGTTGCAGTAAGGCTTGATTTTTGCAACAGCAATGAGACGAAAAAAAATCCAGCTGAGGGCTCCCAGTCGCCGAAAGATGAAGAAATTATAGTCTGGCCTAGGGGTCTAACTTTATACATGATACCGACCTGAGGCCCTCAAGTCTACCAAGAGTACCTACATAGAGAGCCTGAGGGTAGGGCCAGAAGTAAGTATTCGTTGCCCACTTAGATTCTGAGAGTCTCGGGTTGCATGAAATGCATCACATCCAAGTCATCTTGGCCAATGTTACCCTTCTTGGTACACCGACAAACACATGAACTGAAAAAAACAATTGATACAAACTTGCTAAACCCTGATCGCCATTTAGAAAGACTACCCGCATGCTAGCGCTTGACTAGACCCGTATATACCCTTCTATGATCCACAGTGACCTAGGACTAAAGCGGTCCCGCTGTGTGAATATGACGCGGTTTAGGGTTTAGGCACCCTTCAGAGGGAATAAGGGCTGACTCAAGATCTCTCGCCTTGTGACAGAATAAGAGCAACAAATATACTCAGGAATACGGAATCTGCATAGCAAATCTCTTTATAGCCCCAAACCTATCGCAGTTTCTATGGTCCTTCAATTCCCACTCCCTAAATCCTAGAGCCTATGGTTTTCAGGTTTTGTCCATGCCTTCTTTCTCTCCCTACACCCTATACAAAACCAGTGGGAAGCTCAACCCATCTGTCAGGTGCCTCGCCGAAGCCACCCAGTTGCACGGCCATGGCCCCAATAACCTTCTGTATCTACAATGTAAATTCTAAATTTTAGGGCTTCGGGTTTGGCTTGTTTTCAGTTTAGGGCTTAAGACATGGGGTTGAGGGGACAAAATCCTGCATGACCTTAGGCATGCCACAAAAAACTCTAGAGTTTTGGGTAGGGTCTCAAAGGACTTTATCACTAGAACCCCAGTACAGGTGAGTAGCTTACAGGTGGTAGTAGGTTCCAGAATACTCCCATACAGTAGGACTACCATAAGACCCCTTGCCGTACAGAAGTGCTATGTCAGGCCTATGGAAGACTTCTCACCTGGTTTAGGGTTTAGGGTTTAGGGGGCTTCTGACCAACAGTAGAGCTGCCTCCTACAGCGTAAACCCTGACCTCCCCTTAGCACCCAACCCCCCCAGACCGTACCAATTCGCATATGCACACAGCGGTATAATATAACATATTGGGAGCATCATCCGTTTTGCGCGGGGTTGGGGTGGCTAATGTTAGTGGGAAGTGGTTTGGGTTTGGGGTTTGAGGTGAGCCTAACACTGTGTATCCCCCAACCTTTCAACCCGAACAAAACCCCAAGCCCTATATCCAAACCTTAAGCCCCCGTCAAACTCTGAACTCAAATCCTAATGGGCCCGTCTTTTTCAATGGACTGCGGGTGTGTCTTGGGGCCCATCCAGACCTTCCAAATTAGCACTGTTTCTTTGGGGGGGAGATTCTGACTTGAATCGCAACCAACAGCAACCAACAAACCATATCCCGTACAAAACCTGGAAAAAACATCATTTGAGAGTCGTGGTATGTGCAGGGAACTGAGCGGCAACAGCGAGGTCAAAAGATCTCAAAAAGCCACCCCTCATATTAACTTATAGTTTAGGGCTTGGGGCTCTTGAACTATCTTGGGAAAGCAGGGGGCAACACGGGTACAATAAGGCTAGGAGGGTTTTCCCCAAGACATTAGTCCGGAAAAAAAACACATCTATCTTCAAACCCATGAACCTTAAACCCTAAACTCCAATCCTCCCATACTTTCAACCCCTAAGCCCTAAGCCCAAGACATTCCTTCAATTTCTGCAGCAGGCATCACGCACAGCTCTTTCAGCGATGGCGCTCGACTGGTGCACATAGGCCTTTGACAGCTCATGGTGCCAGCCGAGCAGATTCACGGCTTTGATGAGTGCTTGGGAATTGTTGCTGTAGAAGGTCCCCACTCCATCTTTGTGCAATGCTGCGAAGTGATCCATAGCCTGGCGGCATTCATCTTCAGACTCGCGGCAAGGTCTGCGATCATGAGCTCCATGGCAACATCCTTATGACCAGGAGCGCAAGGCTAGAGTCTTCAATCACACATTTGCTATCCCTGTACATCGCCACATACTCAGCCGCAATATGAGCCGTAGTCTAAACTCCTAGTATACCCCTGAATATCCCCTATAGTAGTCCCTTATATAATCCCCTATATAACCCCCTTTAAGGAGTTTAGACTATGGCTCATACGATCTAAAACCTCCTTGGCATCTACTACCGGAGTGCCGGCACCTGTGAAGTCCGGAGTCTTGTACATCTTGCCGTGTTGATAGATGGCCCTAAGGGTCCAAAGACCTAAATAGTAAGGTTTTAGGGCCCAAATACCATTCATATTATAGTATTTGAGCCCTAATACCCCATTATTTGGGTCCCTGGACCCTTAGGATGGGGAAGCTAGGACTGCGGTATATGGGCAAGCACGTGCTTAGCTGACTTAAACACAAACGAACATGTTCGACTGGCCGCCGGCTGGATGTTTTCATGTGCTCCGCAACTCTAAAAAATTGGCCTCAGGGTCCAAATATCTCAACGCTGATTTGAGGTACTATGGGATATCATGATGTCAAGTGGCTAGCCTTCGTACGAATACCACACCTCGGGTCCTGCCCCAACCCATTAACAGTCTATCCTACCGGTCACATTAAGGGCTTTATATATGTGTATGTATAATTGTATCATGAAGATTATCCAGCTGCCCATGGGTGGAGACAGTATATAACCTCTACTCTTCGGATTGCTGTTCAACACCTAGGCGCAGCCCAACACATTCATGTTTAGGCTGGTTATTCTCTCATTCGGCACTCAGGCGCCAAGACATGAGTTCAGAGGAACACCAAATAAAGAGGCCTGAAACATGCCAATCCAATTCCCTTCTAACCTGTATATGCAATGTTTAGGATATCTATGATACAATGACACCCTCCCCCAACAAAATAAACAGGCCCCTACATTACTGCTAGAATACCTTCATGCCTGGCAACCGCTCTGATACAATCTCACATTAAACACGATGCCAGTCCTTAAGGGTCTACGGTCTACGCATACTTGAGCCCCCTAAAGCTTGAATGAACCAGTATATCCATAGGTCACCCGGCTCCCCACTGCCCGATCAGGAGCGTGATTTCATCGGTTTAGGGTTTAGGGCTTAGGGTTTAGGAATTCATCCACTAGCATTCACACTGTCACTTAGGAGGATCTAGAAAGTACATCACCCTTTTGGGTTCCTAGAAATTACCTAATAGTAGTACGCAGGGTTCAGGGCTTAGGGTGTAGGTCAGGGTACCATACTAAGGGTTCAAATCCTCAACCCTAAATCCTGAACTCTAAACCCCATATAACCCTATAGAACCCTAGGAACCCTAAGGGGTTCTACTTCCTACATCTTCCCCCAGGGTGCTGGGTCGCTGAGCCCTGTGCGAGGCCGGCAGCATTGTCCAGGACGAGGAAGCGAGCGCCGCTTCGAACCTCAGCGGAAGTCACTGGGAGGAGGGTTTAGGGTTCAGAGTTTAGGGGGTAGGGTTTAGGGTTTAGGGGGTAGGGTTAAGTATTTAAAACCAAACCATAAATC
>CAJNIZ010047404.1:25677-39931 GCA_905231905.1 Symbiodinium pilosum | reverse complement strand
AAAAGGCCATTATTCTACATACTATGGGGGTCCTGGTAAAAGTTAAGACTAGAATCAAGAGTTCAGAGCTTGAACTGCAGAGCCCCTCCTACAGGTTAAACTTTTTGGTCACTTATTAAATCAGGCCTCAGGGATTAGGGTATTTAGGTTGGATACTGCCCCCACCCAGCAACAGTTGGATAATAATTGTGATATGTTTATAACTAGCCTTTAATAGGACCCCTGATATAGACTGTTACTGGGTGGGGCAGTACCCAATATTTAGGGTGCATAGGAAGCCTAAACCTAAGAGCCAGGCTAACAGCAGCCGAGTATTTATGTTAGCTTGAAACTTATGGTCTTCCCAGTACCGACAAGCCAAGAAACCGAGGAACGGTACATACCTTCCCCCAGATCTGATCAGAAGGCATATCTTTTGTAGCGCAACATACCGTAATCCTTACACTAGGAAATGCCCCTTTCAACCACCAAGAAAGTGATGTTCATGAACCCTAAACCCTAAGCCGCTCTAAAGCAAGTGGAGAGGGAGATGTAAGCTAAACCCTAAGCCCTAAAACCTAAACCTACACCCTAAACCTAAACCCTGTCGATCCAAGGGCCTCCACCTTCTCCTCTTCTGCCGCCTCAGCACCTGTGCTACGGTTAAGGTTTCGGGTTTAAGGGCTTAAGGTTTAGGATTTATCCAGGCCCAATCCCCGGAAGACCTGTTACCCAGCTGGATAGGAGGGAGTCTTGCACCATCCAATATGCCTGAAACGTCGAGATTCTTCGCATGGAAGTGGACGGTCATTAAAGGCACGGTTTGGGGTTGTTTAGGGAGCAAATTTCAGGGCTGGGAGGTTGAATGCCACAACCTGGTGGGGCCCAATGTGGCTTTACAGGGTTTAGGGTTAGGGGTTTACGGTCTAGCGCTCAGGGTCTAGAGTTGAGGGCTTGGCCTTAGGGTTTATAGGATCTATAGAGCTTAGGCCTAGGGATTCAGGGTTTAGGGCTTCGGTTACTACAGTTAGCTCTTTCTCATAGTTCAGCTGCCATAAACCGAAACCCTGAAATGATCAGTGACAGCAAATAATGGCAGAACGCACAGAGCACGACAATCCCAAACGGCCTCTGCACCCGAACCCCCAAACACTAAACCGCGTACCCCGGCGTCAGGCTCACAAGCCTGTGCTGTCTCAGAAGCAAAAACCGTTTCAGTCAAAGCATTTTCGTAGCCCCAACCTCCACCCATCAGGACCCTATACTTTTGGAGGTGTGGGATTACCAGAACCTAAACCCTAAACTTTTTAACCCTAAACCGTCAACCCTAAACCCTAAGCCCTACACCCTAAACTCTTAACCCTCAACCCTTAACCCTGAACCCAAAGCCCTAAAGCCTAAACCCAAGAATCCCATCATCATAGGAACTGAGAGAGGATGGCTCTGGCCTTTCCCCGACGAGCCTCGGACAGTTTCAGGAGCCGTAGAGGTCAGCAGAAGCCCCAATTCTCGACCACCTTAACCTACCAAAATCTACCTGTTTGTAGGTTCCCTATAAATTCGATATAAGGGATTAAAATATAATAGGACCCTACAAAAAATGGGTTTTGGTAGGTGTAAAGGTAGACGCTAGATCCTGAAGCCTACTGCTGATACTACACCCTAAGCCCTAAAACCCGAAGCCAAAGCTCCTACATGACCGTAGTTCATGACGATAATAACCAAGCTTCCCTGCATGTTTCACCTGAACAGTATGACTACCCAAATTCCTCAACCCTGAACCCTTCACCATTCCAGCGAGCCTAAGCCCTAAACCGTGGCTCAAAACCCTGAACCTTAACCAGCGCCTCTGCGCTTGCGCTCCCAGCCGCCGGAGACTTCCCGCCTTTTAGGGTTTAGGGTTTGGCTGGCGATCTCTTTCTCTGTTCCCTGGGTTCAGGGTTTTCTGTTAGCTTGGGCTGTGGGCTTTTTATCGCCGAGTATTTTCCTTACAACATAGGCCAGACACAGACACAGACACATAGAGAGAGAGAGAGAGTGAGTAACTAACCCCAAGGGTCCAAGGACCCAAATAATAGGGTTTGAGGGCCCAAATATTATAATATTAATGGTATTTGGGCCCTAAAACCCTATTATTTGGGTCCTTGGACCCTTAGGGTAAGAGAGTGAGTGAGGAGCCGGAGCATCTCTACAGACTCGCCGGAAAGTCTACCATACCTGTGAGGGTCTCTTGTAAATCAACGTGTTTTTTTGTTTGCGGGTGTGTAGAATGTAGAACCTCAACCCTACACTCTACACCCTCAAACAAAAAACCTACACCCTAAATAGTAGTTTCCATTAAGATTTCCATCCTAAACCCTAAATAACAGTTTCCATCAAACTTTCCATCATCCCTAAGATAACCCCAAGTTGTAAAGGTCAAGCCCATGGCGCCTCAGAACTGAGCCATAAGGAGCGGAGAGAACAGCTTCCACCGGGATGGCAGGATACCTCGGTTGGGGGTTTAGGGTTGAGGGGCAGCTTTCGGGTGAAGGCTTTGGGGTTCAGGGTTAAGAGCTTGTAGGGTTGAGGTCTTATTTAGAGGGTTTAAGGTCAGTAGGCTTGGGGTTCAGGGTTGAGAGTTTATAGGGTTGAAGGTCCAATTTAGAGGGTGTTAGGTCTGTAGGGTTCATCTGTTGGGCTTTGCGGAGGGTTGGATGACAGCGCTTCGAATGAGACACGTCCTTGCACTTCCAAAATATGGCCTCTTTCGAGCCCATTATTACAATCGCTTCGAGGCGTGCGAATTAATCCGGGCATTGCATGACCTCGGTGACATCTACATAGCCCCAATGAGCCAGCAAAAAACCAAAGGAGAAATGACGTTGCTAGGTTTGTCAAGACACTTGCCCATGCGCAGCTCCTGTCAAAAGCATGCAAACCCAAACCCTAAAGCCTGAAGCCTTAAACTTCCACTTGCAAAAGACAACGGTCACGAAACGGCCTTTTGGTGGTTGAAGTAAACTATTTTATTCCTGCGCACGGTAGTTCCAACAAAGGGGAACCCTCCGACAAGGAGCTCATTATATTTTGGGTCCATTGCAAATGACTTCTCAAGAGGGGCGATCTTTTTGTGCGTTGCCTGCCTGGCATCCGCAGCGGTCCAAAAGGTTCAAATGCCCAAACATTAGGATTTCAGCTTCGGGTGTCAAGGCTTAGGCAGATTCAGGTACCATAAGGCTGTCAGATTGTAGTATTTGTAGGTAAATACGAAGACGATTTGGGTAACCCTAATCGAAGGATTTAAGGTAGGACCCTATCCGCCATCACGCTGAATGCCTGGTTCCGGGTTACCGGCTCCATGTTTGGGATGGTTAAAAACAGAACTACCTGCACGTACCTTACTATTTTGTAGTATCATGAACATCGAAAACTCTTTGCAACAATAGGTCAATCCAAGGGTAGGTAAGTTCGGGCGTGGTTAACATCGCGCCGCGCCTCGACTTCAACAGCACCTGCTGTGACTAAGCCCTAAATCCAAAAGTATGTAGAATAATTGCCCTTTGCCTATTTCTAAGGGTGTTCGGCTATCATTTCACCCACTTTGGGGGTCACCCTAAACCCTAAGCTTTAAAACCAAAACCTAAACCCCTAAAATGTGTACCAAGTCATCCTCGGCTGCACTCCGTAAACTACTGGGTCGCTGCAGCTTAAATTTGGGGTTTAGGATCTAGGGTTTAGGGTGTAGGATTTCGGATTTAGGATTCAATTAAGGTTCAGGGTTTAGGATTTAGGATTTATCGTTTAGGGTTTAGGGTTTAGGAATGAGGGGTCAGGATTTAGACTTTAGGGTTTAATTAGGATTTAGGGTTGCGTTCAAGGAATTGATACTATGGATATTACCCCCCCATAACAGGGTTTGGGGTTGTATAGGGCTATACAGGGTTATTTAGAGTTATTATATGGGGTTATAAAGGGATACGACTTACTGAGCGTTTTGTACCCCTCAGCCAGCTCCAACTCTACGTTCTAGAGCCTTCAATCCGAAGCTGAGCGCCCTGAACCTTGAGCCCAAATGACCCGGTGATTTCTAAGCGCCCTCCTTCAAGGGCCTAAATATCAGGATCCCTCCTATAATTCCTATCACTAAGCCCTGAAAATGAGCATTTAGGGTTTAGGCTTTGAGCCCCTTAGTCCCTCAGCCTTTGCCCTGAAAGCCCTCAGTCCTGGCAGCTGTTCCCAAGGAAGAAGACCTCCACACCAGGCGTCCGGGTTTTTGCTTCATCGGAACCCTAGTTTAAATTCCTAGGATCCCCTTAGTAGCCCCTATACTACCCCCCTATATAATTCCCTAAGAAAATCCTTTCAGGAGTTTAGACTATAGCTCATGTGAGGTTGGTGGAGGAAAGCTTGAGCGTCGGATTTGCTTAGCCCGTGTTGCCCCGGGAAGCAAAAAAGGGGACCCTCTTGGAGTCCGGAAAATCTTGCGGTAGGAGTGGGGAAGGCTTGGGAATTTAAGCCCAAAACCCTAAACCCAATGGTTGGTGCTTCATGCTAGGGCTTCGAGGGCTTCTGAAAAACAATTCACAGCCCCCATGCTAAGGTTTAGGTTTAGGCACAAGCTGGGATTTCTCCTTTGCAATTTAAAGGTGCGTACCCTTCGGTTTGAACCCCTAAGCCATGGAACATAACCCTTAATTCGGCTGTTCAGGATGCCAAACTGAGGGGCAAGAAGCTTGAGGACACACACTTAAAGTCTTTCCTAACCCGTAAACTCTAAAGGTCTAGCAGCCCCAACCCCTAAACAGGAACGGAACACCTCAAGGAAAAGCTGATGGACATTGAAAACAGAACCCTGTGTGCATAAGAATACAATTACAAGAGGCTTAGGACTGGGTGAAAAATAGAACATACAATGAGACCAACATAGTATTGTGGATTATAAATGGAGCTACTGTAAGGATCTATTCCTCCATTACGCACATAAAACCAGAAAGTGAACCCGAAACCCTCGATCTTTGCGCTTCACTTTAGGCTTGAATGCGGGCTGGGGTTGCAGGGTGAAGTGTTGAGGATCGAAGAACTTAACGCTGAAGGCAGCTGTTTAAGAACTAACGAGATGCTTTATAGTTTAGGGTTTAGGGTTTAGGGTTCAGGGTTTAGGGTTTAGGGTCAACTAAATCCTGACTTCATATCCAGACCTTGCGAGCGCAACAGTAGCAAGTTCACCCAAGAGAAGCACACCCTAGACCCTTCTAACTGCGAAGCTCAATTCCAAAGAGAACACAAAGCGTGCGAATCTCTAAAAGTTGAAGGTCTTCGCCGAATAGACCCTCCAAGATAAATGAGCTTTGACTCCTAGCAGGCCCCAATAATCCCTGTACTCTAGATCCTATACAGCTTAATCTCGAAGCTTAAATCGCAAACCTCGCCTCCTGAACCAATGGACTGCACACCTGAACCCTAAATCCTTACACCTCAAACCCTAAAATCTTATACCTCCGTAGAATCTCTTTGGCATCTGTGATTGGACCGAAACAGCCTAGTACATACCTATCAGCATTCCTAGTCCTGCCCCAAATAACCCTGAACCTTAAACCCTAAGGGTCCAAGTACCCAATAATTAGATCCCTTTAAAGAGAAAAACAGGGAAACATCGGTGTATATAAGGTTTAGGGTTTAGGGTCCAAGTACCCAATAATTAGGTACTCGGGGTTTTGGTAATAGTAATGTTAATGCAGGTTTTGGGTAAGTATATGATCATTATGTACTTGGACCCTTAGGGTTAAACCCTAAACCCCAGTCCCGAATGCCAAACCCTAAACCCTAAACCCAAACGGTTAAACCCCAGTCCTGAATGCCCCGAGGGTTTTGGCGCCTTCTGTGCACCCTCGGAGTCACGGAGGACGACATGAGATCCCCTCGGGATGGGTCCCGCCTGGCTTAGGCCTAGAGCTCCATTTAGAGGTTAAGACTTCATAGGGCCCCATTTTCAGTTTAGGGTTTATAGGGCTCCATTTAGGGTTTAGGGTTTATAGGGCTCCATTTAGGGTTTAGGGTTTATAGGGCTCCATTTAAGGTTTAGGGCCGTTTGGTAGAGCTCCATTTGGTAGTTTCCCAAAATAAGGGGACCCCAATATAGACCCCAAAATACTATAGTCCTTATCATTGGGACCCCTAAAACGGTACCCCTTATTTCGGGAAACCCCCATTTGGAGCTTAAGGTTTATAGAGCTCCATTTAGAGTTCAGGGTTCATAGGGCTCCATTTAGAGTTAGAGTTCAGGGTTTATAGGGCGCCAAAACGGGTCGAGGGTTTATAGGGCTCCATGTAGGGTTTAGGGTTTAGGGCTCCTTCGTGGGGTTTAGGGTTCCAAAGCTAGAGATAAAACCCAAAGTCAATAAATCTTACCTACATTGGGCTAATTGGAGCCTTGAGCTATGAACGTGGTGCACAGGAGTTAAGGCTTATTCTAGGCTTCAAACCATGGGAATCTACGCTCTAAACCCTAAACCCTGTGGGTTTAGGGTCTAAGGCTTTCGGGCTTTAAATTCCGGACCTGGGGGATCTTCAGGCTCAGGCCTTGGTATTTCTCTGTTGCTTCCGGGTTTGCGGACTTATTCTTTATAGTCCCCCTTAGTAGATAGAATATGGCTTTGGGTACATTATAATGAGTTCCCCATGTATCCCATCTACTTCAGGAGGAACTATAACCCTGTAAGTCCTACCTGGACCCCAAAAGTATTTAAAATGATAGCCCTAAACCCATAATCGTAACCCCAAGGCCATTCTTTTACATACTTTTAGGGCTTAGGTAAACCCTAAACCCTCAACCCTTTGCTTTGGAGATTGGGCAGCCCGCATCCCTTCTGCGTGATGTTCTTCTAGGAGGGTTAGGGTCTAGGGTTTAGGGTTTTGGGATTAGGGTTTAGGGTTTAGGGGTCAGGGTTTATTCCATGGAGAACTTGCTTCACCAGAAAGAGCTTCTGGGTCCCGATTGGGATCAAAACCTGTATGCCATATTCGTATTCGGGCCTTAGTATACTAACGGTTTAAACAATAGCGCATGGTGCGGCAAGAGACTTCGAGTACCATCTCCAAGCAAATTTCCCTGCCTACAATGAATAAGCCCCCGCCCAAGTAGAGTACCCTTGTACGACCTCAACCCCAACCATACAGCAGGTGAAATGATGGCACGACACCAGTTTAAACAAAGCCGTTATTCTACAACTTTTGGGGGTTCACGTTCCAATACTGATGACGAAGGAAGCCTAAAGCAACTGGGAAACCCCCAAAGCCTAAACCCTAAAGCCGAAACCCTAAACCCCAAACCCTAAACCCTCAACCCTACCCGGACCCCAAAATTGTGTAAAATAACAGCCCTAAACCCGTAATAACAGCCCTAAAGGCCATTATTTTACATACTGTTGGGGCCCAGGTAAATCCTAAACCCTAAACCCCATTTCCGAAATCCATTCTCCACTTCCAAGCTCAACTAGCCCGCTGCTTGTGCCTGAGTTCTTGAGACAAACGGGTTCAGGCTTTAGAGCAAGTTCTTGGGTACACTGTACCAGGGCTACGTAAGGATTAGTAAGGCATAGCACACGAAATCCTGACACTGAAGGGCCGAGTGCCCAAGCAACAAGTGATTTGGACCCAACTCGGTTCCTATAATGGCACTTTGGGCCCCTTGGGCCCAAACTGCTTCTTGAACCCTTAAAGTGAATTCACTCAAGCACGACTTGAAACACAAGCCAGCTCCACGATGAAGGCCATCTGAGGGGTGTTTATTTTGGTGGCTGATTCAAGTAAGATTCGACTCTTCTCGCGAAATACGATATCGCTATTCTGAATGCTATATGCTCAAGTGCGGTAGACATTAGAGTTCCGTGTTTAGGGAGTCGGGATCCCATGTGCGGAGACATGATACCTGCTTTACTTGGCGGTTTAACAGTCTTTGGATTCTACTGAAAGCCCTGCTTTAGACTCTTCGTAGATCCTCACAGATGATGCAACTTCTAATTAATCTTAAGGTGAAAGTGGGTCACAGTGGCCCGGAACCCCTAAGCCCTCATACTAGGAGGTGTTCAGGTACAGGGGAGCTACCCTAAATTCTAAACACTAAACGACCTAAGCCCTAAATCCTAAACCCCAAACCCTAAACCCCGAACCCTGGTTGTTTTCCGTCTACAAGCTTTGGATTTAGAGGCTTTTCCTTGGTTCGCTGATTGGTGAGTTGTTGAGTGTGCTGGCTTACCGTTACGAACTTTTGCCTTGTTCATGGCGGAACCTATACATACAGAGTAAGGGTTTAGGGTTTAGGGTGTAGGGTGGGGGCTACGGTTTGGGATTTAGGGTTTAGGGTTTACAACTAATTAATAAGTTGGGTTTTACTCAGGGGTAAATATGGTTGTAAGTTCCACAAGTTGTAGTTATAGGACTTACGTGTGTAGTTCTGCAACTAGGGGAGGGGCTCTCCTTGTAAGCACATTTTGTTACTGCCATTATGTTGGTCGTGACATGTCTCTACGCATTCAGCGGCTGCGGCGCTCACAAGAGATGGGAAAAGTCAGGTTTTACCGTGTTTGGCGTAGGGTCCAGGGTGGGATGGAGATTTTGTTCCTGTGTGCAACCCGAACCGCGAAAAGAATCGCACGCATCTGGTCACTATGCAAAATCACTTGTCCCATATTTTCCTTATCGACGTACAAGATCCCGAAATGACACTAAACAATCTTTCCCAGGGACCTTTTGATCAACCCGTATTTAATTACAAGTGAAAGACTCAGACACTGCGCAGGGCAATGGCTGAGTAAGTTTAGTAAGTAACGCTTCCAACAAAATCCGAGCGAACTTAAGACGACTATCTGAACAAAAGCCACCAGGACAAAATAAAGGTTGAATGCTTTAGGGTTCGAGTCTTCAGGGCCTGGTTGGCATAAATGAAAATGTAGGGTGTATGGCTGAGTTTACCTGAATCCCCCAAATATGTAGAATCATGGCCTTCCAGTCTATTTTCAGGATTTTTGGTCTATCATTTTACTTACATTTGGGGGTCCAGGTAGAGAATCATCTGACGTATGCAGTCATTAAACCTGATCTGCACCACCTGTGTCAAACTGAGACAATGGACAGTGGAACTTACGCGAGTTCAACACGAAGACTAGGCCCTATAAACCCTAAACTGTGACTTGTAAGTATTGCTCTCGTTTTCTTGCGCCCTAAAGGCAAATAACTCCATGTACCAGTATTCTAGGCCCAGATTGGTCAGTATTTGGGCGCTTGGAGGCTTAGGCGGGTCTCAACCCTGAACCCCTATCCCTAAAACCATAATCCTAAACCGTGAACCCTAAACCCTAAACCCTTCATCCTAAACCCTAAACCCTTCATCCTAAACCCTAAACCCTTCATCCTACACCCTAAACCCTAAGACCTAAAACCCTCGAACCCTCAGGCTTACGGTCTTTTCTTGCTGCTTAGCATTTGCAAACTCTTTCATCGAAGCCGCGATTTCGCAGCTAAGATGGCGGGAGTGTCCTATGAGACGGCCAGCCTGTTTGGAGACTGGGAGACCCGAGGGTTAAGGGTTTAGGGTTAAGGGTTAAGGGTCTAGGGCTTAGCTTTTAGGATTAAGGGTTTAAGGTTGAGGGTTTCTGGCTTGATGTTGGGGCTCAGAGGGGATGCGGGCTCTGAAGTTACTCTACTATACTCTGCTGGAAGCACTCCGAGCAACCATCTTCCGCTGCAAATACTGTAAGAATAAGGGGTTAGGGCTTAGGGTTTGGATCAACATCGGGGTTGTAATAGGGAGCCCAAATATAGACAATATGTCAATTCCATTATTGCAGGTACCCCCCAAAACCGACCCCCCCCTTGAAAACCCCCACATGGCGGGGTCCCTCTTTGTAAGTCACCTGAACCCAAAGTCCTATACCCACAGTAACCTGAAGTCTAAATAGTGTACCGTAACCCTGTCAGAAACTATAATTTCAGATGGTTCTTAGGATTAAAGTTTCAGATAACCGAAATCAAAAAATGATGTGCACTTAACTTCCAGTAAGCCCGAACTAAGCTAAGACCGAAACCCTAAGAAGGTAGTGATAGAAAGCTTCAGCTGGCCGTCCCCGACTCGCACGTACTGGAACTGGTGCAATGCTATCCCTGCAATGGATTCTCATTCACTAGGGCTTCTACAGTAGACACTCAAAAATGTGCTCCCTGAGGGCCTCCTATACCTTCTGATGTTTAAGATCCAGGGTTTAGAGCTTAGGGGGAAATATGGGCCATAAAGGAAATAATATAGGGACTATATGGGGGAGTAATATAGGGGGTATTCAGGGGGCATACTAGGAGCTTAGGCTATAGCTCATATAGTTTTGACAAGCTTAGAGAGCGCCGCCGGGTGTATAATCTACTTAGACTCTTCATCCACCCCCGTGTTGAAGCCCAACTACCCACTATTAGGGGTTTAGGGTTTAGGGCCTAAACCCTAAACCCACCATTAGGGTCCCTATGACGACAATTAAGGGTAACTAGAAGGTTCCTGGTACCCACAAAGCGTCCGCTTTTGAAACCTTTCTTTAGCTATTGAGCCGGCGTCCTGTGCTCTGGCCATTGCTCGGTGTTAGGGTTTAGAGTTTAGGGTGTAGCCCCATATGCTCAATCCTCTGGCCCAGACCCTCATCAGCAACCTTAGGCCTACATAAGCTCTGAGACTTAAGCCCTAAACTCGACAGGTTCCAAAGCCTGAGTCCCGGTATGTTCATACTTCCAACGGCTAAACTTGCGGCCCTCAACCCTTAACCCTAAGACGCTCAACTTGCAGGGAGAACAGAAACTGCAGCTTTTAAAAGCGTGCCTCAAGAGTGTCTCTGCCTCACAGCACTCCCCTAAGGGTCCAAGTAGCCAATAATTAGGTACTTTGGGTTTTGGTAGTAGTCAGTTTAGTACAGGTTTTGGGCAAGTATATGATTATTATGTACTTGGACCTTTAGGGCTCTGTCTGGTTTAGAGTGGCTTCTCTGTTGTTTCCCTAGACCTTCAACCCTAACCCCTAATCCGCGTGATGGCCGGCTTTACGCACAATCATATTGTGCATGTATGTCAGACCTTGATGCTTTTCTGTGCTTTACTTTAAGGTTGAGAAGTTTAGGCTTTGACGTGTAAGCATTTAGGGTTCAGGATCATAGGGTGCCAAAACTAAAGATGGGAAGGGGGGTTCAAGAATGTGGGGTATGGGCCTGGGGCTCGTGGTGTGGGATGTTGGGGTGTGGGATGTTAGGGTGTAAGGCGAATCCTCCAAAGACAAAATGACTGTACAAGGCCGCTTAAGCAAGGCCCAAAAGTCCAAAACGTGCTGAGGATGATGTCAGGTTCTATGCGATTGGAATAGGGCCATGGGTTGGGGTATATCTTTTAGCAATGCAACATAACAAACCCCAATATGAACTTTTAAGGTTCACAGCTGGTTTAGGTTTTAGGGTTTAGGGTTGGGTTCTGTTTCTTAGGGCATGCACAAAACATGTACACAAGGCCGTAGTACAATGATACTGAATCTTATTGCAGGGTTATAATCACCCTGCAATACGACTATTCCAGGTAGCTATATGACAGAAAACTGGTGGTATCCATAGATAGTACCTATACGCGGATATAAGTTGAAAATTCCTATTTGGATAATTTTTTGAACGCTGAACCCCAGACCATGTTATGGAAACCCTCCGTCTCTGGCAGCCTGGTATCGCTAGTTCCTGAAAGCAGCTGCAGGAGTAAGAAGTGAGACTGCCGGTAGAGATATAGTCCCCCTTAAGTAGGTAGAATAGGGCTTTGGGTATAGTATAATCAGATCCCCATACACTCCACATTCTATCTACTGAAGGGGAACTATGCGCGGTAGGGTGTCAACATGATGGCCCCTTCTTTGGTACCCTACATACATTCCGCGCGGTATTCTACCGGCAGGCCAACGCAGTTACATAGTGTCGACAACCCTCCAGAGCTACTTCAGCACAGAGACTCCGATCAAAACTTAGACCTCGTTAGCCATCCAACCCCTATCTGCGTCCTGAAAGTATGTAGGAAAAAGGCGCTTTTTAAGTTTTGTTGATCTTGTGCTGTTATTTTACCTACGTCTGGTGACCAGGTACACCCTCAACCTGAAACTTCTTACTCCCGCAGCATGTCATGGCATCTGAGATCCAAGTCAGCCAGTGACAATCAAGTTGCAGCGTGTGAATACCAAACCAAAAACTGAACCTAGCGTTTAGGGTTGAGGGTAAGATGTAGTATGAATTAGAAACAGTACGTAAGCTCCGGCTGTGTGTAAATACAGCTAAGTATTTTTAATCCAAATGTTACTGAGTGGGGGAAGGACCAAGGAAGTAATGGCCTTCTGCGTTCCATTTTGGGGTTCTGGGCCTCTGCTCTACCAACTTGTGACGTTCCGGTAAAGCCAGAGAGCCCCCTACACTACACCTTTACTAACCCTACACTACACCTTTACTAAGAAATACGTGATTTTATAAATGATACTGAGATCCCCGATACGATTGAGGGCATGAACCGAAAGGTATCGGGCTTTCTGGGAAGGTGCCTTTGGCAAAAATATCTCCCTAAGGGTCCAAGGACCCAAATAAAAGGGCCCCTTTCAAGGGGCTATAGGGGGCATATTCTGGGGACTATATAAGGTCCAAGGACCCAAATAATAGGGTTAGGGCCCAAATACTATAATATTAATGGTCTTTGGGCCCTAAAACCCTATTATTTGGGTCCTTGGACCCTTAGGGTCTACCATCCTAGAAAGACGGTTTTATGGATAAGGGCCTCGATACGCAAACAAACCCTCCACTAAACCCTAGGCCTTAAACCGTGAACCCTAAGCCCCTAAACCCAAAGCCCAAAGCCCCGAGCCCTAGACCTCGAAGCCCTAACACCTGAAGCCCAAAGCGCCCCAACCCTAAACCTCTCAACCCTCAACTTGGAGCCGAAAGCCTAAACCTTAAATCCTAAACCCTAAACCCCTAAACCCCCAAACCCTCAACTTGAGGCTAGGAGGTTCAGGCTCCTACCTGGACCCGAAAGGTAGGTAAAATACTAGCCCCAAAGCCTTAGGAATAGCCCAAAAGGCCATGATTCTACATACTCTTCGGGTTTAGGTAAACCCTAAACCCAAAATGGGTCCAACAACTCTTTCGCTGCAAGGTGCGGGTTAAGGCTATAGGGTTTAGGGTTTAGGGTTTTAGAGTTTAGGGTTTAGGGTTTTAGAGTTTAGGGTTTAGGGTTTTGGTTTGCGGTTGGGGGGGGTTCAGGAGCAAGCGTTGGGCTTATGGGGCTCTACGTGGGCAAAGACCAAAGGTCTGCGCTGAGGAAAAACCCGTGTAATATGTGAGGTCCTACATAAAGGGTTTAGGGCTTTAGGGCTTAGGTTTTGCAAATGCTCTGCTACAGCTTGACGGGCATGGCAAGGAGGTCGTTTCCTGATCACAGCACCGTCATCACGAATGCCCTAAACCCTGAGCTCTAAACCCTAAACCACTTTCAATGTCAAACGCTTGGATCCCGCACGCTCACTTTGCCACTGGACTTCTCTAGATCATTATTGGGGCTTAACATGTAGGGTTCAGGGTTTAGGGGGTCATTATTGGGGCTTAAGGTTTAGGGGTTAGGGTTCCGGGTCAAGGGCGCGAATCTCCATTTAGTTAGCAAAAGGTTTCCCCTTGCATACTTCCTCATAAGGACAAGAAGATTGTACGGGTATACCCTTGATACAGCAGTCATTGTTGTTGATCGCCCGAACTGCAGCCGGATTAGAACTACTTTGCCGATTCTGCAAATCTTGAAGCTCAAGCATATCTAGCTTTCTAGGTTGTGGGATAGGGCTTACCCTAACCCTCCTATGTAATTCCTTTTTGGGTACTATATTAAAATCCCTTACCGAAAAAACCATGAACAACTCAAAGGGGCATGGCATAAGGGCTTTTGGGTTTAGAGTGTAGCTTCTGGATCGTAGTACGCTTCCATTTTCGAACCTCGTCCGCATAATGACCCAGTCATTTTTCAAGCTCCACATTGACCTCGGCTGGGACACGGGGTTCCTGGAAACGTATTCAATATGAGCCATACCTGAAGCCTGAAATTTATGTAGAATAATGGCCTTTTGGACTAGTTTTAATGGTTTCGGGCTATTATTTTACCTACTTTTGGGGTCCAGGTAGTCTAAACTCCTAGTATCCCCCTCAATAACCCCTACAATAGTCCCTACATAACCCCCCTTTAAAGGAGTTTAGACTCTAGCTCA